>UXGD01000373.1:0-63249 GCA_900474315.1 Torymus auratus
ACGATAAAGAAATATCGTTAATTATTAAGAAATACAACTTTGGTACAAATAATATTATAATTTTATAATTAGAAAAGCATACTTTTAATGTAAAAATTTTTTTTTTCTCTGTAGTAATTTGTTTCTAATGTTCACTAATTATTTGATCTGCAATCATTGCAAACAGTAAGTTACTTTGATAATTCGTAAAAATTTAAAAATCACAAAAGAATCTGCCACCGCGGAAATTTTAATTTAATCCGGAGTCTGCAACCAAAGAGCCATTTTAGCGTATTAATTATTCTCAACACACCTCGTTACGTAACAAACGTCACACACGTTATATATGACAAAAGCGCTTTCGACCATCGTCGTCCCCGTCTCACGACTAACTTGTCTTCTCTCTCTCCCTCTCTTCAAAGTATCCCCCGTCGCCGCAGCAGCTGATAGCGCCGCAGGTGACGACGGCGACGGTGGCGGGTACGGTGCCGGCGGGCGCCTCGACGACGACAGTCGTCACCGGCACGAGCAACGTCACGGCAGCCAGCTCGACCGGGGGCGTCGGTGTCGGCGGCGCGGGCGACTTTCCGGCCTCGCTGATGCAGCCCCCACCACGGCCGCCGGCCGCCGGTACGACAGTCGTCGCCACGACGACGACGAGCAGCGTTGCGCTGGGCGGCGGCGCGACGCCCTCGGTGAGCACGGGCACGGCGACGGCGCCTACGGCGGGCGCCGGCTCCTCGGCCGTGGCCAGCGGTCAGACGGCCGCGGCGAGCGTCACAGCCGGTGGTACCGGCGCCGCGAGCAATTCCGGGCCCGTCGTAGCTGGCTCGATGGTCAGCAAGCAGGTGCAGGTAAGGCCCACCAACCTACCTAGGACAAGCCAGGTCAGGCAAGCGAAGACTAACACCCCAAATGTAAGCACCAACTCCACATTGTGTTAATCTTAAGTTAATCTTATAACCGTCTTCTGATTTTTTTTTTTTTTTTTGTCTTGTACTTTTTTTTTATTCTATTAAAAAAACACGTCTGCGTTGTGTATATTTTGTGCGCTGTTTGTTCACGAGGTGTTGGAACTGTTGAGATAGTGTGATGCCATTCGATAGAGAATCAATGTCCAGTCGATTTTTGCAAACAATTGAGGAAAATCGATTCTTTCAGTGTTTTTGTAGATGTACAGTTCTTGTTAGAAATAATCGATTTTTAGCAATTAATTGTGATCAACATCGTCAATCCCAAAAATGGTTTTTCAGTTTGGATGCGGATAATTTATAGATGGACATTAAACTAATACGACGGTTTTTAACACCATTTATACGGTTCTTCCATTATTACGAAGATGAAAGATACTTTCTGTTATTTTTTGTTCAGTTGCGTATACTACTGTCTCGTTTTTTTTTTTTTTTTTCTTCATGTTTTTTTTATCTTGACTTTTGTTTTTTCGTTTATGTGAGAGTTGTGAATCTCCGATGGGAATGCTATCACATCGTTGATGTGCCGCACCTTTTCGAGTGATTAACATAAACTGTTCTATATGAAAAGTTTTTTATAGTACATTAGTGATGTAAAATTTGTTTGAATTAACTTTTCGAATTCTGAGTTATATTTTGCAAATACAGATACATTTCTGAATATTGTAATTTACTAAGAAAGATTAACTTTTAGTTCTCAAGCGAGAAGCACCTGTCAGATATTCACAGATATTTGTAAAATGTAAATTCTTAAACGTTTTTACTTTTAATTTTTTAAAGTCAAGTTAAAAAAAATTACCTTGTATCGGCACTCATCGTTCTTATTGATCATCACGTTTATTTTGAACGACGTTTAATTACATAATCTACATTTAGAGAAGTTTTACGATTCTATTATTATTTATTTTTTATTGAACCTTTTCAAGATCACATCATATTTTATATTCTTGTTTTGGAAAATTTTATTTACCATCGCGTTCAAAATTATCATTTAAAGTAGAATTTTATTTTTGTTACGCTTATCGTTCTCATTTCTTTCTTTCTTTCTTTTTTTTTCGAAATTACTTACTCTTAAAGACATACTTTTACTCTTTGTTGATGAATGAGAAAGAGCTACAAAGTATAAACATCTAGTATACCATTACTTATTTTCTTTCAATATGTTCTAATCTTGATGCACTAATGACTTTTAATCAAGTCAGTCAAACATTTAGACATACATACCGTATATCTGACTTCTCTCAGTGTGAGTCACTGATTATCCTGCACGATGGCAAGGTCATACATTTCTGGTGCTTTTCTTGCTGCCTGTTAGGGCGTGTCACGCGAAAAACCAATACACAAAAGTAACCGCGTATCGCTGAGCGTCTCGCCCAGCGATATGAAAAGAAAAAAGAAAAAAAAATGAAAGAAAGAGAAACAAACGATTTGTGATGCGGTTTACCGTGGGTGCCGCAAGGTAGTAGATGATTTCCGTCAAATTTGTTTACTATTCGATGTGAGGTTCTAGCAAGTAGTATATTGTAAGAAAACGCTGCGAATGAAAGATAATCATTATTATACCCACGGATGTTTTCTTATTTTAGACGGAACTCACTTGCCAGAGGATACAGGAGTTCGAGAACCAGGCATCCTCCGACCTCGAGCTGCGTAACAACAAAATCGATGAGTTGAGCAGGGTGCGTACAACACACACATACACACACACACATACACATACACACATACACACATAAAATGCGTGCGCGCATACATACATACATACATACATACATATTTACATCATACACACACCATACTGAATTCCCTGTGCAGTAACGAGAGAACTAGAAATGACGCAAAACATTGTTACAGACGGCGGAAGAGTTGAGGCATCAGATAACGACGCAGCAGAAGGCGATAGAGCAGCACAAATCCCATATAAATAAGTGTATAGACGTGGTGAAGAAGCTCTTGAAGGAGAAGTCGAACATCGAGAAGAAGGAGGCGCGACAGAAGTGCATGCAAAACCGACTGAGGCTCGGCCAGTTCGTCACACAAAGGGTGGGCGCCACGTTCCAGGAGAACTGGACGGACGGATACGCCTTTCAGGAACTGGCGCGTCGCCAGGAGGAAATCACGACCGAGCGTGAGGAGATCGACAGGCAAAAGAAGCTGCTGCTGAAGAAGAGGCCGTCGAACAGTGAAACAGGTGAGTCAGACGAGTCTTCCGACTGCGCGCATTTTTAATCAAATTTTGCTTCTGTAAAAAGTAAAAGCAGTAGAAATTGAAAATCGAAATGCCTTTTAAGCAATTATGCCATAATTTTGTTAGAAACTTGAGTAAATAATGTGAAATCGATGGCTTGTACAGGGAGGAAGCGAAGCAGCCAGCCGGCGCAGGCGACATCGCTGCACAACGGCACCGAGGCAACGTTCCTGAAGCCGGACGCCGTGCCGGGCTCGTATTCGTGGCAGGAGTATTACGAGGCCGACGAGATACTCAAGCTGAGGCAGAGCGCTCTGAAGAAGGAGGACGCCGATCTGCAGCTCGAGATGGAGAAGCTCGAACGAGAGCGCAATCTGCACATCAGGGAGCTCAAGCGCATACACAACGAGGACCAATCGAGATTCAATTCTCATCCAGTGCTCAACGAGCGGTATCTGCTGCTGATGCTGCTCGGCAAGGGTGGCTTCAGCGAGGTACATAAGGTAAGCCACTTTATCGTCGTCGTTGTCACTGTCTCATTTTAATTGCGTTCATTTTAACTGAGCATCTTATTTGGTTACAGGCATTTGACTTAAAGGAGCAGCGATACGTGGCATGTAAAGTTCACCAATTAAACAAAGACTGGAAAGAAGATAAAAAGGCCAATTATATAAAGTGAGTAATAGACTTTCGATCGTTGGCAATTATTATTGGCAATTTCTAAGTAATGTATGTTTCATTATGTTTAGACACGCATTACGAGAGTACAACATTCACAAAGCATTGGATCATCCACGGGTTGTAAAACTGTACGATGTATTTGAAATAGATGCGAATTCATTTTGTACTGTCCTGGAGTATTGCGATGGTCATGATTTAGATTTTTATCTAAAGCAGGTGTGTATTATTTGTATATCTAAATATGGCAAGTTTTGTTAGGTCGGCAACCAATAAAAATAATAATTTAAATTATGAATATCTAACTTAAAACTCTTACCTTTTCCTTTTGAGTGGGTACAGACAGTTGGAGCATAACTTCACGCGTATTTATTAAAATTATGTTTATTGAACGTGATAAAATTAAAACAATATTTATTGATTACAATCTACCGAAACTCTAATAAAGAGTTATATAAAATTAATACAAATTCTCAGTGACAATTTACACACAAATCTTTAATCTGAATATTGTTGCATAATTGTTTATAATACTTTTCAGCATAAAACTATTCCGGAGAGAGAAGCGAGATCTATCGTGATGCAAGTCGTATCCGCGTTAAAGTACCTCAATGAAATTAAACCCCCAGTCATACATTATGATCTGAAGCCAGGTAAATTGTATTCTAAATTTATTTTTTTAAACTTTGTAAATGCTTAAATAAATTATTCAAGATGAATGATAATGGAATCGTTATTTTAGGAAACATTCTTTTAACGGAAGGCAATGTTTGCGGAGAAATTAAAATTACAGACTTTGGATTAAGTAAAGTCATGGACGAGGAAAACTACAATCCAGATCATGGAATGGATCTAACCTCACAAGGAGCTGGTACTTATTGGTATGTACATATTTTTAATTTAGCGTCGCGTATAAAAAAAATGTTTACTCTTTATTAATTGTTAATGGATATTTTAGGTACCTTCCACCTGAGTGCTTTGTAGTTGGAAAAAATCCTCCAAAAATATCTTCAAAGGTAGACGTCTGGAGCGTAGGAGTCATTTTTTACCAATGTCTATATGGCAAAAAGGTAAACATTTATTATTGATTATAGTATGTTTATAAATAATAATAAAAATTATAATCACGTCTGTATTTTCTTTATTTTAGCCTTTTGGACATAATCAGTCGCAAGCGACAATTTTAGAAGAGAATACGATTCTAAAAGCAACAGAAGTTCAATTCGCGAATAAACCGACTGTTAGCAACGAAGCTAAGGTAATTTAAAAAAATGAAATCATTTCATCTATGATGTTTGGAAAACAAATAACTAATGAGACGCGTGATTTTTATTTCAGAGTTTCATAAGGAGTTGTCTGGCGTATAGGAAAGAGGAACGTATTGATGTCTTGACGCTTGCACGACACGAGTATCTGCAGCCGCCTGTGCCGAAACACGGTCGCCAGGCCAATAATCAACAGCAGCAGCAACAACAGCAGCAGCAGCAGATCCAGCAGCAGCAGCAACAGCAAACCTCCTTTACCACCGGCATGTTCAGCGGTATGAATGCCTCGAGTAGTTCGTAGTTGTGGACTATAAGTGCCGGCGGTAACTTGAGCAGCAACAACAACAACAATAGCAGCAACAATAACGCCGGGCTTCGGAGAAAATCTTATACACATGCCAAATCATGGAATAACTCCGTACCGCGTAACGCAACTTTATCTTGAGAAACACGAGCAAGAAGGACAAGCATGAACGCTAGACACGCAAAACAAAGCTATAACCAATTGTAAATAATTAAACAAAAAAGGCAGAGAGTAACAGTGAATGAAATGAAAAGTACCAGATTTGCCACCACCGCCACACAGCAGTTAAACAAGCGACAGCAACGACTCTGACGGATCACTGAGGACACGATGCAATCAAAGTGCATGCGAACGAACGTCTCTGTGTCTTATAGAGAAAAAATTCAAATTACACACGTAAACACACATAGACAAACTTGCGTCTTCTTGAAACGTCACGGGGCTGCTGTTGCATCATTTATTCAAGCATGACAGAATGGAAAAAATGTTGTGTTCGTAAATATTCAATTGTATTATCGTTCCTTGTACCGAGAAGAACAGTGGATTGACTGAATAGTGTTATTAAAACAAAATAATAAATGAATCGAAAGAGACGGATAAACATGTGATATGTCGTTGTGAATTAAACGAGAAAAGTGGAGTTTAGATTAAGAGAAGAAATTTTGAAGGATAAAATGCGATGACACAAATGGAATCCAGTGGAAGTGAAATTACTCAGTGATGAACAAGAAAAAAGGAGAGCGAGAGCTTGAGTGACAAAGAAAAAGAATAGAAAGCGAACAAGTTTGATAAAAAGAAAGAGAGCAACGAAGGATAAAAACTCCGGGGCGATTCGCGTCGAGTAGAGTAAACGAAAGAAAAAATAAGACTTGCTTTTTCGGAATGTTCTTCCTCTCTTATCTGACATTTTTGAAAAAAAAAAAAATAATAATGATGCATGAGTGAGTGCGATGATTGCAAAATTGTTAAAAAATAATTAGTGTGAATGTAAATATTTATGCTATATATATATCTATACTAGTAAATACAATATAATATATATATAGTGTAAAAAAGCGCAGTAATAAAAACGATGACAGAGAAAAAGAAAGACCGCATTGACAGAGAAAGAGATGAAATAAAAACACTGTGTGGTGGCTCTATCCTCGCATGACCGTCGTGCAGTGCCAGGTATTCCATGAATATTTGACCAGCACATCATGTTACTTTATTCAAATATTAATAATTAATTACTTATATCGTGAATAATAAATGAAAACAAACAAATAACACGCGTCGTAAATACACATGTACACACATGAGAACGTACTAAGACGGTACACACAAACACACACGAAAATAACTGGAGATTTGGTTAGTTGTTCCTAAGGCTAAACTGGATCGACTATGAATTTGAGAAAACGCGAACGCGAACAAGTGCGAGTCAAGGGTTTTTTGTGGATCTACTCCCAAAATGTGACACGCGAATGACAAACGGCAGATACCAATCACATTACACACACGAGTATAAAATTAAAAAAAAAGAAAGCGAAGAGGAAACGCAAAGCTGGAATGATAGAAAACGATATCCACCCACCTTCTTATTCCTCCGCTCAAATTTTTAACATTCGAATAAAGATAAAGAAAAACACGTAGGATAATTTTTCTTGTCCCGGGGCTCCGTCGTATCGCTCTTTCAAAGCATGGACTCCACTTACCCTTATTATTATAGTCATTTTGTTTTTCATGCCGATTTAAAGAAAAAAAATGAACACATTGTCTCGTGATAATCAGGCGATTCGAAATTTTTTAAATAAGACGTGAGAGATATAAGTGGAAAAAACGTAAGAATGAAAAAAAATATAACGAAAGTTAATAATCATAATAATTATACCGACCTGATCATTAGTTTCTTTACTCATAATTTGTTTTATATATGTACGTTATACATAGATAATTATGAAATAGAAAACTAAGTTATTTTATCAAGTGCCCTTGCTTTGTATTATAGTCGCGTCTGTTGACAAATCGCAGCTTTTGGGAGTAATAGAGATTATGAAAAAAAATCAAGAGAGTAAGAGAGCGTTTGTGCGATTAAAAAAGTGAATGAGAGTTACAAGTATGAGTGAAATTATCGATAGAATGAAAGTGAAGAAATGTGTGCGAAAGTAAGAAAAACGCGAGTAAAAGAACTTGTTAAAAAAAGTGTTGTAAGTTGTTGGTACAATATTATGGGCACGACGTCGATGTCTCAATTTACCAACGTGATTGGCAAAAAAAAGTATGGACAGGAGAATACATACAAGTCTGAACAGTGTCTACTATTACATCCGTCGATTATACTCGATAAATGCCAACACCGATCCTTGATCCTTGTCCTATCTTTTTATTACAAAAAATGCTAATTGACAAAAAATATATAAGGCAGAAAAGAACGTTCCAATTTTTGCATTCAATTATACCATTAGGGTTGAGTTCTCTCTGAAGAATATTGTACAGTAATGCTCTTTATTTTATTTTATATTTTAATTTAACATTACAATTACTTTAGTTATATTTATTTATGAATTTGATTAATTTTATTGAACTGTACATTAGAGTGTTGCAATTTTGATTAATTTTATTTTGAATAACGCTGTACAGTATTTTTTTGCGTTGCTCAACAATGAATTTCTAGGATATCTTTGTAACAAAGCAATAACGTTTTCAAAAATAGCTTTTTACCAATTTTTCTTAGAAAAAAATGTATTAAATCAATTACTTTCATTATTATTATAAATAATTCAATAAATGTAAATATTCTGTTGTATAGTAGAAAAAGTAAAACATGGATTCATACGTAACTGAAAATTACTTACTTACTTTACATTAATTCAACTCACAACTTGAAATAGTAAATATTTCTATTTTTTATTTATTAACGAAATTGAACAATAATTTTTAGATTTTAAAATGAAACATTTTGGAAAGAGACTATCTTTGCAAGTTAGATACGCTAACTCAATTCGAAAAAATAGTCTTTCATAAAAATATAAAAAGTGATAAAAAAAGGGAGTACTTATAAGTTATTGAAAAATGAAATAATGTATAGTGTGGTATATTCATTTAATTTCAAATCATTATAAATCGTAGATTTTTGGATATCTAAACTGCTTTTTACATATTGTAAAATAATATTCTTAAATTTTACATTTAAAGTATAATTTCTTTTAATCATTTGCATATCTCAAGATTTTCATTTTTATCAAAACATATAAAATTACAAATCTACAATATAAATATATAAAGTTTGGAAATGAATTTTTTTCTCTACACAAGATAATGCATTGGAACTTCTTTTTTTTTTCTTTTTTTTTCTATGCAATTCTGATTTTACTACAAAAGAAGATTTAGGAGGTACTACAATAACTCCAATAGTGATGGTAAAAAGTTAATTTTCAAGGTAAGTACTATAGTATATTTTTGTAGTACATTTTTTAGACATTAAGTATACAGTTTACAGATATAACTTTGTTTCTACAAATATTAAGTACTTTGTTTTTATAATTATTTTAATATATTTTATGTTTCCGGAAACAATTACCTGTATTTTAATAATGAATACAATTTTGATATCAATATCTCTGAATGATTACTACAAACAAGTCTTTTGTAGGATAGAAATTTTGTTTAAGAAGGGTCTTTCGCTAAGGAGCGTATTTAACGGGTGTTTTCTTGGGCCCCCGAAATTTTTTATCCGACAATATTAATATTATTGCTTGCAAAGTAATCTAAAGTCTGAATTAAAGATGAACTAATAGATTTTATAAGTAAAAAATATATAAAATTTGCTTACACAACGAATTCAGAAATTTTAAGAAATTTAAAAAGCTGTATGTCACGCATTTTAAAATTAACATTTACATTAATACAAATTTATACAATTGTATAAATTTTCGTGATCAGTACCTATGAAATAACTTGTCGAAACCTTCATTGACCCATGTATTTTTTCATTGATACTTATTCCAGATGGTTTCTAGAATTCATATACACTTTCTTACTGGCTAAAATAGCTTGGAAGTATATAAATTATGCAAACATACAAAATATAATCGCGCTATCGCATGTAACCTCCAAACTCTATTTTTATTAATATCTTACTCTTTTTTTTTCGTCAAGCTACATTCAAATTTCGCACAGAGATTATAGGATATCGTTATTTATTACATATTACAATTTTATTTAAAAATATTGGTTTTGATTTTGCGAGACTTTTTAAAAATGATTTTTTTATAACTTTTATTATATTATGTAATTTGACAAAATTTATAATTAATTAATTTTTGTTAATTTATTTCAAGAATGTTAAAAATAATGATGAAATATACTTCAAAATAGATTTTATAAGCTTAAAATTTGAAAAATAGTTTTATTAAAAATCTTATATGTATATACAATATACATTAACTTATATCCATGGTATTTGTAGAACTATTGGTATTATTAATATTATTGGTCTTGAGAATTTTACAAACATCTACAAAATACCTTAGGTCTTCGTTACTTATAAATTTAAAAGTGTTTTCAGCACAATTATATGGTAGTATTTCACTTATCTCAAACAGACAATAGAAAAAATCCAGGCTTTCTTCTAATAATTCTTTTCTTTCCGTTCCTTTAATAAAGTTGAAAAACACTATTCTTTCATATATTGGAAACTTCAATTTATAAGCATCTGATTGCAGAGTCTGTTTTACATCATTATTTTTTGTATATATTCCAAATTCACTTTTTGTTAAAACATCATAAAATGATATACTATCATTATTAATCTTTTCATATTTCATAAGTTCTATTTCTTTTTCACAAGATTTTTGGAATTCCTTCAATTCTTCAGTCATTGATTCATCAAGTAATAACAAATTTCTCTTATTGACATATAAATTTGCAGTTTTAAATCTTATTATTTGTCTTGTAAGAATTTTTATGATTTCCTCACAGCTATGAGATCTATGATCAAGGTCATGATAGCTTGTACCATAATATTCATTATAAACCTCTGTAGCCCTGGCTCTATCATTAAATAAATTGATAGAGGCTCTAGCAAAATCAAGTGGTGTATAATTCTTTTTTGTAAAAATATTAATATCACAACCATGATCGATCAAACATGTAACAATTTGTTGATGTCCCTCATTAGAAGTTATGTGAAGGGCAGTTGCACCATACTCATTTGTGGAATTAACATCAGCTCCATGATCCAAAAGAATTTTAACAATATCTAGATGTCCTTGTTTAGCAGCAATATGAAGAGGTCTAACATTTCTTTCCATCTTTGAATCAACTTGAGCACCATAATTTAACAATATTTTTACAATTTCCTTATGTCCATTTTGCGTTGCGATGTGTAATACTGTTCCTCTATTTTCTAATGTTTCATTAATATCTGCTCCTTTATCTAAAAGTTTTGTAATAATTGCTTTATTACCCTTTCGAACTCCAATATGAAGTGGTGTTGTGCCTTTTGTCGTTCTAGAATTAACATTTGCGTTATGTTCTAAGAGAGCATCAACCACTTTTACGTGGCCTCTTTGAACAGCAGCATGAAGAGTCATTATTCCATTGTTAGCTTTAGCATCAACATGAGCTCCATGTTTCAAAAGTAACTTAACGATTTCTGTTTTAACATCACTATCTTTACTATCATCATAATCATAGAAAAATCTAATAAAATTATTATCATCTTCCCCAGATACAGTAAAATGCAAAGCTGTTCTTCCATGTTCATCAACAGCATTGACATCTGCACCATGTTGCAAGAGAATTTCCACAATTTCTTTGCATTCTTTTTTCACAGCTATATTTAGTAATTGTGGATTACATTGAATACCATGTATATCAGCTCCATTGTTTAAAAGAAGTTTAGTTATTTTTACATCTGAAGTATCTATTGCATAAAATATGGGAGGATATCCAGCCTGATCTTTCATATTTACATCAGCTCCATAGTTTATTAATAATTCAACAACACTTTCATGTTTCTTTTTTGTTGCACAGTGCAAAAGAGTGTGCGTTTTCTGAGATGATAAATTGTAAGATGCTTTAGAGGTTTGAGGATCGTACAGTATATTAATATCCGTACAATGATCTAAAAGGATTTTAACAATATTTAAATATCCTTTTTCTACAGCAGCAAATAATAAATTATAATTATTTTCTTCTTCAATATTTAAAGAAAAACCATAGTTTAGTAGTAATTCAATAATTGCTCGGTACTGTGTGTTATTACCATAAATAGCAACATTTAGAATATTTCTGTTATTTCCATCATTAATTTCAGGATGGGCATTTAAAATTTGTTCAACTATTGATAAATTACCTTTTTGAACAGCAAGGTATATAACAGTATTATCAGTTTTATCCTTAATATTTACATTTGCTCCATGTTGTAATAATAGTGTGACTAATTCACTATTTCCCTTGTTAATAGCTGAGGGAAGTGGTGTATAGCTTTCTAAATCATCTGCCAAATTAACAGAAGCTCCATGATCAATAAGGTGCTTAGCAATTGTTAGATATCCTTTCTCAACAGCCATATGAAGTGGAGTAATATTATGTTTTGCTCTACAATCAACTGTTGCACCTCTATTTAGAAGTAATTTTACCGTTTCTACTTTGTTCAATATAGTAGCAATATGTAAAGGTGTTAGCCACTGATATATTAGGTAATTACTACATACACAGTTAATATCAGCATTATAATCTAAAAGGAGCTCAACAATTCGTAAAGATGTTTCAACAGCAGCGTGAAGTGGACCTCTATAGTTATTTTTTATCTGAAGGCAGGCTCCAGATTGTAAAAGAAATTGAACAATATCTATGTTTTTATTTTCGATTGCCAAGTCAAGAGGACTCATCTGTCGAGTATTAATAACATCAATATAAGTACCTTTGGCTACAAGCATTTTAACAATTTCTAAATCACCATTAATAGCAGCATAGTGAAGCGGAGTGTTGGCAGGTTTAAAATTGTTCTTGTTCACCTTACAACCCATATCTAGTAGCAGCGAAACAATTTCTGGCTTCTTGTACTCCAGTGCTATGCATAGTAGTACATATCCATCTGACCAGGCTTTTGAATAGGATACACCATAAGTGTAAAGAATTTCCCTCACTCTTTCAGTCTCCCCATAACGAATCGCTGAAAGTAATACAGAATTTACCTCTGACATTGCACTGTTGTAACTCCACTATACTTTACAAAACCTAGAGTAAAAAAAAGTTACATTACTCACTATTTTATAGGAAAAGTAATTTATATAATAAATTGACTCTATTATGGTGGTCTGAGTTGCATACTAGTTTTTAGTATTAAATAGAAATATCACAATATAATTTTAAGGTTACAATAAAACGTTCACTTTCATCCAATTAATAATTTTATTTACATCTCTGGAGACATAATTTTCTCTCATACGTTCAATAAAAAAAAGTATCACTAGTATATAAGGTAAAGTAGGTAGTAGTGGGACAGTTTAGAACATACTTTTTTTATAATCTGTTCTACTACGAAAACTAAACATAATACATGAAAACTAATAACCTCAGCAGATAGCTCGTCTTGCGAGGTTTCTATTTAAAAAAAAAAGAACGTCTTTTTTCATTGTTTCAATCTTAAAGATATTTTTAAATGAAGTTTACTCATGGCGATGCTTATAACTTTAATATAAGTACAATTCAGAATAAATCAAGTATAAATATAAAGGTTATCTTTATTGCCACGTATGGTATCCATAGCTACGAGTATATGATTATAGCGGGCAAAAGTATTTGTGTGGCAACCATACTTTTGACAATTTCAAGCACAGGTGAGGTGTTACTCTCACAACTAAACTGAGTTTGGCCTGTGACAGCAATACTTTATTTTGGCAATATACCTAAACGTTTTTCTCATGTGACTTTCGATATTTTTCTCACAACGTCACACCGTATTGTCAACTTGGTATTGCTGTAAGCACAATACTTTTTTTTTACAGTGTTGATAAAAACGTGTTTACAACCGATTTTAACCAGAGGGATAATTCTTTTAGATTTTGCTTCCACAGTTGGGGTCAATGTTCTATTTTTGTAAAAATTGAATTTTTTTTATAGCGATTTTTCAATTTCGAAAATTTTTATTTTCGATTTATTTAATATTTAGAAACAAATATTGTTTATATATCATGAATTCCCTGTATGCAGGTGTTAGCGCGAGTGTGTGCGTGTACCTGTGCGTGCATGGGAAAACCCGTGTATTCTCTGCCGCCGCCGAGCGCGTCAGTCTCTCGTTCTCTTGCGGACCCTCACTCTCAGTCTCTCCTAATACGCCGACGTGCAGTTTCCCATTCTGTCACGCTCGTTCGTCATGCGCTTTTCCGTTTCACTCTCTGCGCGTTCTCTCCCCCGTATATACTTATACGTCTCTCGCTCGTTCTTCAGCGCGCTTATCTCGCCTATTATCTCCTGTATTTCTCATTTTCCAGATAGCGAGCGCCTTCGACTGTTTCTCCGTCTCTCGCTCGCGTTGTTGTCTTTGTCCTTCCGTGTATAGGGTGCGAGGGCTGCGTTTTTAAATGCCAGATTTTTCTATCTCCCCGAGCGCGCACAGTTCACCTGTACCTCGGCCTGTCCATTTAACTTAGGGCCGATAGTTATTCCCTCCGAGCGTGTGAAAGAACCCAGCGGCGCTGATTTTAACGAAAAATTAACGTTATTATTAATATTAAAAATGTTTACAGGTATAATAGTTAACGCATGTTACAACGATATCCCGATTTGTTGAAAAATTCTTCGAGCAGCCAAGTTCAAGTGTTGGTTCAAGGAAACGACGCCGAAAACTCGTCTCTCTCTCTCTCTCGCTCTCTTCACGGGTAAACGAGCTGCGCGCCGCTAATGGCAAAAGCGCCTCCGCCTCCTTATGCGCATCGGCATCTCTTCTTTTCTCTCTCCGCTGCTTATGCACTTGCGCGCGCGCACATCGTTCGCCAGCGAGAGAGAGACAAAGCGCTCGCTGCTCGTTCCGGAGCTCGAGCATTTTTTCCGTTTCACGCTCGTTCTCGCCGCTGCTGCTGCAGGGTTTTTATGTACGCGTAGTGAAAAAGGTGATGGAAAGTTTGTTGTTTTGGTGGTGGTTGACTATGGGTTTTGCGATCGTTGTTTGTATAATTTATTGTACGAGATTAATATTATTTTAATAGTAAGGCAATTTTTTGGTATAAGGTATAGGAGCTATGGTAAAAGTCATGTAGGTTTGTCAGCAATATTCTCGTTCGGAATGATTGTAGGATATTTCTAAATTTGGTGTATGCTGTGTCTATGTTCTTTGTTGCGCAACAACTATACGGTTAATTGAAATGACTCATTTAGGAAAGTAATGAAAGAGTTATAGGCTTGGTTATACGTAATGCCTATTATACAATACGTCATATCAAAATAAAGATAAAATGTGTACGTGCTGAGCCATAGATTTTTTCCCATCTGTACTGTACTTTGTTGATAATTATAACAGTGTAATATAGTTAAGCAAATGTTAACTCATACAATAATACTCTGAAATTGCAGATTACATCAAAGAATTAACGAAAATTTCGAAAATACCATCGAATAACTTTATCTTAAAGCATAATACACATATAATATATCTACAGGGAAAACCCTATGAAAGGGGTGAAAAACAATGCGAGTTATGCGCATGTGAGATAATTCAATAACAAAGCATTTTTCTGCTTCGTCAACAGCAGTTGCGACGGCGGCCAGTCCCTCTCTCTCTCTCTCGCGTTGAAATTGCCGTTTGTTATTTCTCTCTCTTTTTTTCGCTTACTCCGTTCCGATGACACAGGCGGCTTTTTGAGATGACAGAGGTGAATTTCTTTTTCCCCGAAAGAAAAGCGCTCCGTCACCTTTTTGAATAACGAAAGTGCAGCTTAAAATTCCACCTTCGTCCAGAGCTACTCGCCTCGCCGCTTATATTCTCCCTTATTGTTTTTCTCACTCTTTCTCTATCTCTCTCTTTCTCCCTCGTTCTGTTTTACTCGTGCGTAGTGTCTGAGTGTATACGTATATATGTCTCTCTTTCTCTCTTTTCTCTTCTACTTTGCTTGCCGCTGGAGTAAGTCGCGTTATCTACTCTGGAGCAAAAAAATATTCATACTCAGCGTCTGAGGATATTTCCACGTTTTGAGTTTACATATAGTTGAAAATTCATCGAGTCTTTTTCCCCATATTAAATGTAAATAGTTAGGCTCTTTTTAAGTATTAATAAATATTGCTTTTATATGGTTATAATTACCAAGTGACCCAACCGCCAATTGATTGCACATTACGACCATAATTTTCGAAAAAAAATATATATATGTATATTTTATTATGCACTTTTAAAAAACCATTATGAAATTCATACGTTCCGTTAATACATTAAAAATCTTAATAAATTTTACATAATTGCAAGGCTTTCTCTTAGGAGAAAGTATATGTATATACACACGCTTATAATCTAAATATGAATTTCAATTACACATTATTATGCACTGTGTCTTTACACCGTCCTTACGCAATCCAAAAACATTTGAATTATTATATTTATACACCACCGCTGCTATTTATATTTATCCGCCGCATTTACCACACCTCGCGCACATCCGCACGCGGCGCGTGATTTAACCGGCACTTTGTCGTCTGTATATACATTCATCGCGCGAGCGGTGCGATTACGAAAGAACAGCGCGGATCTTTGTGCGCGTTCGCGTTGAAAAAAAAAAATAAAAGAAGAGACGCCGCGCAACTTGGAGCCTATATGGAAATCTGCGAGGCATATGTGTGAATCTTGGATAAGGCGACGCTGTGTGTTGCCAGCGACGTTTCCGCGAATTCGCGCGCGGGCTTAAAGGCGTCGGAGCGCAGGCCTTTTGTAAAAAGCGCGAGCGAGCGAGCGAAAGTGCGCGAAATTTTTCCTTACGAGCGAATGGTTTCTCATCTGTGTGTGTATATATGCGTGTCGTCAATTATCGATGATGAATGACGGTCCTAAATTAAAGGCATATTTAATAAATTAGCAAGACTGTTTGCGCAAATAATGCTGCAGGTATATGTTATACAGTTATTGAGTTGTGGCTGATGGTACGCGCGCGTGAAAGGCATCTCAAGTTGCAAGATGACTTAAAACTTTCTGTGTTTATTGTAATGTTCGGTGATGTTTTTTTGTAACACAATACTTGTTGTGTTTCCGCAACGATGATTTAAATGGCTTAAAAACAAAGTAATGTCGTTTTATATTTGATCATTTTATTCGTATATATACTGCTGCTATAGCAGTGTAGCGTAAAATTACTCATAATTCAAAAGTAGGTCGATAGGTATTTGAACATCTGGCGGAGCTAATAACGTTAAAGAACTGAGGAAACATGCTCTCGAGTGAGAATAACAACGCACCGATTGAATGAAAAAAAACGTTATTCAGAATCCACGCTGCTGGCTACACGTGGCAAAATAATTAAAAAAGAATTACTACGAGAAAAATTCGATACTCCACTTTCTCTCGTAACATTTATATTATACATCAATAAAAATATTATTTTATTACGTCTATTTTATAACGACCTAATTTTACAGTCACAGTTTACGTCACCTCAATCCAATAGCCAAATAAATTCATACTAATATATACATATATATCTCAAACGTATAATCACTCGCGCGCGCGGTCTGCTCGAAATTGGAGCAATTAAACAACCGCCTCAATCAATTCACGAATCAATTACGCACGAAACGTTTAAATAATCTGCCTTTCTAATCCTTTCCGGAATGCTGTTCCTATATATCTATACACACGCCACATTCGACCGACTTTCCGCTCTCACCATCAAAAACGAAAAGACAATCCTCGATATAATAGACTCGCAATCTCCTCGCCTTGCGCACACTGCTTTTCCGGAGGGTTAAACGCTCGAATCAGAACTTTCGCGCGGATAAGCGAGAGAAAGAGAAAGATATCCTATACATAGCAGACTCGGCACGGCGCACGCGAAGAGAGAAGAGGGCAAGTATAGTAGTGCACACAGCCCCTCGTCGGGTGCGCACGGAGGACGGAGCATTAGTAAAAACGCGATATTGTCTGACTCAACAGGTTGTCGCTGCTGCTGCCGCTCTTCCGCGCTACTGCTGCTGCTCCCGGCGCATCGCTGCGTCTCTCTCTCTCTCCGTCCATATTTTTTTCGCCCTGTCTGTCGCGCGAGCGCTCGTATTAAATAAACCGGCGGTGCGGGCTGATTTTCTCTCTCTCTCTCTCTTCGCTCGTTCTTTTTCTCGCGCCCACTTATTACGGCCCGTCTTTCTCGCGGGGCGCTGTGTGTTTTTCCCTCACCCCGCGCTATGGTTGCGTATTATACGTATATATACGCGAGAGAGAGAGAGAGAGGGAGGATGGGAACCTCCGACTCATCAGGCGCCTAATCGCTTCCCCTCTCTGACTCCTTCATATGCTGGATATATCGTGCGTAGGATGACGGGATCTTCGCGCGAGAGAGCGAACAGCATCAGGGGAGATTATTTTTTTTTCTCCTCTTTCGGAGATGGCTATCTCTTTTGCTCTCTCGTGTATATGGAGTACGCGTTATATTCGGCCGCGATGAGATTCATCAAAAAACGTGCTGGCACTTTTCGATTAAGTATATAGGTGCTGCAGGCCGGAGGGGTTGGAAAGTGGACCGATTACGGTGCGTCATTTTTTGTGTATTTTCCGCGCGCAGCTATTTAAATTGAAAGTATTTTTTTTTTCGTGTATAGCCCTGCGAGTTGCGGTTCGTCTACGTGTGATGAATAAATTATGTTTATGAGAAAGAATGCTGTTCCATATTAACATGTTTTTTAGAAATTTGAAGATATAATCTGTTTTTGTATTTGTAAAGAAATTTTCGGTTATTGAAGAATCTTTCTAATGATAATTATTTTTATTAAATGAACTAACTTCAATATAAAGATGTTTATTAAAAAAAAAAAAATCAATCCTTATATTATCTCACCCGTTATTTTACCTCATGAACTCGACAATATTATCGAATGAAATCTGGTACCAGGAAAACTTCAATGGGGCTTGTAATTCACTTAAAGCTTCTCAGAACGAGAGACTTTTTTTCCCTCTCTAAAATAAAAAGAAAAGCGTCACAATAGCCTCGCGTATACGTATACATACACGTGTAAGAAAGGCCCCGGAAAAATCAGGAGTCGACAGAGGGCGAGAAATTTTTTCTCGCCGCACGTCAAAATAGAGGTCAGGACTACAACACACACACACACGTTGCATCGAGCGCACTCGCGCCTAAGAAATTTTCGCGCGGGCGCGACTTATCTCGAATCTCTCTCCCTCCCTCTCGGTGCGCTGAGAAGGAAATGGCGAAGAATAAAAAAAGGGCACAAAGCGCCTTTTGAATCGCGTCAGGGCCTCTCGCAAGGGCTTATCTCCATTCACAAGGTGCAGCGACCTTCTCTCTCGCTTACTCTCTCGGCCGCCCTCTATATATCTAAAAAGCATTATACATATACTTTCTCGAAACTCAGTGCGCGGAGCTGTAGCTATAGCGTATACGAGAGAAAAAGATATAGAGAGAGAGAGAAAAGAAGACGGAGAGAGAGAGTGAGTCGAGACTGAACTAGAAAAGCTTACCATGTGTAATCCGCGCGAGCGAAAATCCCAATCAGCTGCTTGCCAGAACCTCGAGAGAGCAAACAAGGGATTCCGCCCGACAATGGCCTCGAGTGTCTTTCGAGCATGTGTGTTCATCATGCCCGGAGTGGGAGAGAATATACTATATACTCCCTCTCTTTTGCTAAGTCACATATCTTTCCCGCATGCGCCACCGTGCAAAGTCGTTTATTGCACTTATTTACGCGCGCTGCTGCTGCTGCTGGCAAACACGTGTGACTGTGTGGTCGCATGAGGTTTGACAAATTTTCGGCCGGGGGAATTTTCTTTGACGACAACATATGTCTCTTATTCTGTTGACAATCTGACGTAATATCGGAACGAGTGTGTCCTTATACAAGTATTTTGTAAACTTTATATAGGAATTCTAACCTTTGCAGAGTAAATATTTATTTGACTTACATATTCGTTGTTGACATCTTTCACTATATCAAATGTATAACTTTAATAATAAGTGGAAACGAAGATTTTTCATTTTCCGCGTATATAACGTCGCAGAAGAGGCGCACTCTCATCAATCCCGCTATTTACTACATCTCGTATACCGTTTAAGAACCGCATAGGTACGCGATCAATAAATCATCGGTTATAAAAGCCTATATACATAGTACCGCGGAGATGGCGTAGCTCGGCAAAATCTCCAAAGTTCAACCTTGATAAATTACCACTGATTATTGCCCAGCCATAAAAAGGCGCGCGCGCGCGCGACAAAGTAAAATTTTTACAGCGACGGCCGCAGAACGCCGGGAGTCGCCGTGAAAAGCCACAAACTTTACAGCGAGACGCTTAGTTCCGCATCTGCGCAGCGCGCGTCAGTCAAAATCTTCGGGGACTCCCCCGTCGAAAAAGGCAATAATGCAGCCTATACACACGCATAGCGACCGCTTCGTTGGTGGTGGTGGTGTTACGGCGCTCCACTGAGCGTGTGAAAAAAAAAGTTCACGAATTTCGAAAAAAAAATTTTTACGCCTCGTCGAGCCTCGATACAACCCTTATGTGGCATTTCTTTCCCGGCCCGCTGCAGCGTGCAAAGTCACTCAATTTTTTAAAAGGAGAAAAAACGTCGCGGCGATCTTCCTCAACCCTTTTTTTTTGCACCTAGCCGGGCGCGATTTATGTGTGTCTCTTGTGTCGCCGCCGAAGTCACCCAGGGCGAAAAATTTTTGAGTGAAAAGGCTCGCAAGTGCGCGCGCGCAACCCTTTCCGCAATTCTACGCGCCCTAATAACCTCGAAGCGCAACGACGCGGACGAATGGAACAGAGAGAATAGCGTTAAAAAAAAGAAGAAGAAGAAGGGAACATGGGAGACTGCTGCTGCTGTGCGAAATCGAGACAAAATATCCATTTTCTGGCGTGAAAGCGTGAAAATCTGCAGGATCACGTACACGCTGTGTATATATATATAGGTATAATCGTACTGTTTCGCTCTCTACACGGCGACTACTATCCTTAATTCTCTCCCCCTCTATCACGCGCGCGAGCCCGGCAGCTTCCCCTTTCCGGGAGGGATGAAAGGTGGAGCGAGAGAGCGAGCGAGAGAAAGATAGAAAGAGATCGGGATCAGGCGCGCGCACCCCTTCTTTGACATCCAACTCTTGCCTGTGCGCACAACCCCTCCGGTTCTCACGGAATCCTTTTTGCTTTTCCCAAAATACGTTTCGTGGTTTATCTCTCTCGCTCGCACCCATTCTTCTTCCTTTGTGTCTCTCTACATGTATGCGTGCGTACGTGTGTATGTATACATATATATACGGACGGACATTAAAGGGGAGAGAGAGAGAGAGACAGGCGTTATTTCGCCAGCGTCTAATGCCGAGGCAGTGCGGCGGATTCGATTTTCGAGGCATTATATACACATACGGAGGAAGGGCTGCTGCTGTCCGCCGGTTTGCCAGGAAATGTGGGAAATTTTTGGGGATGATGATGCGTGTGTATTCGCGCGCCCGAAAGAGTGAGAGATGGGAGAGAGGAGGAAGGGAGAGAAGAAGTTTAATGGACGTGCAAGGTTGAACACCGAAGAGAGCGAGAAAGAGAGAGATGGATTATAACGAATGCGGGAGGTCCAGGTGCTGTCACTTTTTTTTTTTTTTAATAACGTCTCGGCCGCGCTTGTTTCGCGGTGACGCACATTTTTTTCCTTAATAGCTATGTGTGGCCTAATGCATTATTCATATAGTTCGCTCTGGTGTATAATACTTAATAATTTCCTATAGACGCGGCGCGATCTCTACTGAAAAGTGCGGTGTGTGTATTTCTTGAAAATATAGCACTTTTTTAATTAGATATGTGCCAATAACCTTTCGCTAATTTATCGCCTCGTGTATTTTTGTGCGGCTAGACTAGTACGATTTATCATATTTTTCCTCGCTTATAAGGTATTTAAGTTGTTTAAGTTTTTATGTGATCGGTTATGTAAATTATTTACTTAATTAGAGGTGTTATACACGTCGATATAACTATTTATCCGTAAAAACGAATTTAAATTCAATTTATTTTAATTTCAAATATCAAAAGTGAAAAGACTAGTTGAGTAGTCAGTAAGTATATGGTTATAGAATCATTAGATATCTTTTAGTTTAAGAAACTGTTTGAAATCTAAAATCGATTGGAAATGTAGAAACGTCGAATTAGCATTAAATAGGACGATCAATCTTAATTTACTGATTACATGTTTCATGTAGTAATATCAAACAAAAAGACATATTAATAAAAATAATATAGATTGGAAACAAAAATCTCGTACCTGTTATCAACTAATCAAAAAATCAACACGACTGTCAAAAATCCATTAACATAACTTAAAAGCCTTTATTTGTAATTCCAATGCGACCTGTCTTTCACTCAAATCAATACATGAACTCGTATATATAATATATATGAGATTATGAGAGTTCATTCATGTAACCGCGAATTTTTTTCCTCACCTACAAATATATTTCCAAGAAAACGTTATTAACGTGCTATTATCCTCAGTATTTAAACGTATATTCCAACTGCTTTTTTATCTCTACTTCACGCAACTTACTAATAAATAATCCAAACATTCATCCAATTTGCACCTAAAAAAGAAACTACGTAATGAAATTTCGGCAGTTACGAAACATTACGCCACTCATCCACTCCACCGTGTGATTCCCGCGAATATATAGGCCCCGGAACTCGCGGCGATGAAGCCGGAAGAGGGTGTCACCGATGGGGCGGCGACGCAAGTGCACGGCGCAGGTTCACTACAACCTTCCCATATCTCCCTAGATCCCGGCGAGCTTTCTCCGTCGGCTTTTTTCGCTCTCGCTCGAGAAGCTGCTGTGCTGCTCCTCTATGAGCAGGATATCCTCCGGACACTTGAATCGACGACCTACATCCTCGGGTTATATACAGTCTCTCCTTTTCTCTCCATCCTGCGCGTATGTGTGTATACGCATGAATTTCTTTTTGTATCATCGCCCTTTCTCTTAGGTTCTCTCTCGATCGCGAGCGTGTGCATTAGATCGAGAGTGCTGCTGTTCTATGTGCGCGCTACTCTGGGTGGGTACGCGAGGATTCTTTTTTTATTCCTGGGATTTCGGGGCGTGTCATTGTACTTTGTATAGTGATGGGGGTTTTGTTTGCTATAGAGCGGTTCTTTTTTTTTTAAATAAATTCGTGATGTGTTCGGATTTTTATATATAATCGCAAATGTTATTTTTTTATATATAGGATAAAATGTGGGTATTCGCTATTTTTATGGATTAATATAGTATGAATAAAATTAATTACACTTGGGATTACAGATTTATTTTTTATCTTTACGTATTACTAGTCTTTTTTTGCTTCTCGAAATCGAAAAGATTGATCTAATATTAATAATTCTATGGAGTAAATAAGCTCTGGTGAAAGGGGGAAAAAAGTATCTTTCTCAAGCAGATTAGAAATTAATAATGTAACCAGCAGCTGTGTGATAGATTCCGCTGCTTTACGTAATTTCAGATAGCTTTTAAAAATGTATGTATCGGGACATGAAAATTGGATTCACCGCCTCCTGCCGCTGACGTACCAGATATTCGAGTGGAATTTTAAGTAATCATTGAGACAAATTAAATTATCATTAAATATGAGCAATCTATAATAAATTATTTTAGTGGTGAATAGTTTATTAGAAACATAGGATATTAATATTTTCAAAATCGCGTATGGTTCTTCAAATAGATCAGTGATAACCTTGGTGAAAACCTTTTAAGGTTTCAAGAAGGCACATGTTCACGTTATTCGGTTTTAATAGATTTAAATAAATATTTTATAACAAAAATTTGCTTGACTTTCTAGTATTATATTATAAAAGGGCGACTAGATGAAGGATTTTCAACCATTATACTTGACATAACTGACTGTTAAAAAATGTTCGATAAATTTGTTAATTAAAAAAGAATTCATCCATCATCAAGTATCACTTTCCATTAATACAGTGGTACACTAACTCTACAACCTATAAGGAACAATGCCCTTTCTATTTAGACCATAACAGACATTTAAATAAAATCATGACATAAACTAATCATGCCATTCATAATTCCAAACCTTTTCTCCGCACCTCATTCACCGGCACCAACCACTCAAAAACCACACAATAACGACCCATCGATGCTCAAAGAGCTCCCCAAAAAATTCGAAAAAACCACAACAAGCCGAGTTTAAAAAAAAAAGAAGCGAAACCGTGAAATCGCCAGCACGAGCATTCTCAATCACTTAGCAAAACTGCTCAGAGAGAGAGAGAATCGCCGGACGCACGCGCTCGCGACGCCCATGGCAGTCGCACACACTCACCGCGGATCAAAGCGAGCCCCCCATCATTTCGAGCTCGCCGGCGGCTTTTTGTGTGTCACTCGGTCTCTCTCTCTTGCATGTGTGTTACGTGTGTACATGCAGCAGCAGCAGTAGCGCGGGTCGCGTGCCGTCGGACTGGATATTTTTCCCTCCCTCTCTCTCTCACTTTGACGCGGCGGACAGGTTGCTGGTGGGGTCCGGCCGGCGCATACCTACACACACACAGTAGCCGGCCGATGCTCACGAGGGGGTCAATCGAGGATTAACCTCGTTTTACCCTCGGAATCAGGAAGTGACCAGCGCGTGTCCGGGCCTCGCAGGTGCACCTTCCGGTGTATATACAGGCCCCTCTTTTTTTTCTCTCTTTCTCGGTCCCCTCGTTCGCGCGGGGCCTTTTTGGTACGTATATAAGCACACCATGTGTGTACATGTATGTATAAACGCGGAGCGTGACGCAATCGATTCCGAGATTTTTCGGAATCCGACCGTTTTTTCGCTCGGCCGAGTATAGCTGTGTGTGACACGGCTGGTTTCACAAGTGCCACCTTACACGCCTGATGTGTATTAGCTGCGCCGTCGGTGCGCGTTTGAGTTGAGCCTCTCAAAAGTGTCGGGTTGCGCGAATGGTAATGAATTTTTTTTTTTAAATTTCTCTCGATTGACGAGATCGGATGATGAGGTTTGACGGGAGCTGCTGTTGTGCTTCGTTGCTGAAATTTTTTAGGAAAACGGTTATCTGAAATATATGAAATACGTCTTGATTTAACTTTAGGGAATGTTGGGGAAGAGGTAAGGCAATGAAGTATATATCCATATGGAAACTTAATTTAAATGTTAATGATAATATCGTATACATTTCGCGCAAAGGAAGAGTATTTTAAGGCATCTCTCTCGCAATGAATATACACCACTACGCGGGGCTGGAAAGAACGCATCCATAAACGCAGACGTCTGCTTTTTTTGTGAGAAACTGCAGATTAAAAACTTTACACTGGCTAATAAAGTATAAGAGCTATAATACACCGAAGGGTAAATATTTGTTATTTTGAAGTATACTTAAGGAGGAATTCAAAAGTAAAACCGGTAAACAGCAGCTATATATATACACACACAGACAGGCCGGAATAAATCTCGTACAATAAAAACCCTTTTCTCTCGCTCGCTCCTAAGCTTTATACGAAGGCGGCTCTAAAGAACCGCAGAAACAAGACGGCCGGGGCAGCGGAGATTTAAATTTAGCCGCAGCGACAGCCCCAGTGGTGGTTTTTCCACTATACATATACACGGGAAAAACAATAAAAACTCGCGTGCGTTTTTCGGAAAGCGCCGTAGCGACTGCCGAAGAGGAATGTGCAGGTGTAAAGAGAGAGAGAGAGAGAGAGCTTCTGCGCGCAGGTAGGCTCGTAAACGCTCGAAAATCGAAGCTCGGGCAAAGAAGCGCGGCGCAGTAAGTAACGGAAGGAAGAAGCGAGTGAGAGAGAGAGACGGAAGAGGCGAGAGCAGGATAAGAGAGCGCACACAGGTGCTTATAAACATAAAATTTACTGGCGCTGCAGCGCGCGCCCCGTGTAAAATGATTTTATTGCGTCTTCTCCTCCTCTGCGCGAGAGAGTTTCCGACAGGTTCGTTCGTGGAAACGCGCGGCAATAAAACGATTAAAGATTTTTGCTCCGTGGCCGTGGAAAGACCGAGCTGTTCGAGTATATATATACGCTGTTGCCGCGAGGCGTCTTACTTGGGGCAATGTGGAGCATTGTTGTCGAGTGCGCGAATTTCGAAAATTCTGATTACACTTTGGCTTACGTAAGGAGCCGGGAGGGGAGAGATGAGGTTAAAAGTTTTCTCGGTATAGGGCAATTTTTAATTTTTATGTCGTCGCTCGAAGGCCGGTAGAGTGTAAATACACACTTTCAAATGTTTACTTACGCCATCACAGCGAAAACAATGCGTCGTAACGATGTTCATATTTACACGGACTGTATTTATCGGGGGGAATGGTATCTTTTTTTCAAGACTATATAATAATATATAATGATACAATATAGAAAATCTTCGAAAGTCTGGTTTGGTGTTGATGGTTAATGGTTTCAAGTATAAGGGGGTTGATAGTTCCGGTTCGGGGTTTCCGAAAAATGTTCGAGCAATGGCAAAAATTTTAATAGTTCGTACATATACGAATAGAATACGAATAGTATTAAACTGTTATTAAATGTTAGCTGATTCATCAAAAAATTAACAGTCTCAAATTTTCGAAGATAGATTGAACAAGCCAAATTAAAAGTGTAAGTCAAATATTCATAAAATGTAACTTGCTCCGTTCGTTTCTCGGGTACCAAAATGAATGCATTATTCAATACATTTAAGGAAGCAAACAATTACAATCATCACTCTTCCTTTTATCCCTCTCATATTACCGTACCATTTGAAAATAACTATAGAAATAAAGAATTAGTTATACGCGAAATTTTAAATGAAAAAAAAAGAATAATATGAAAGAGAAAGAGATTCTTTTAATACAATAAGCCTACAACAATACATTATGAAATATCACATAGATTTATTTAAATTGATTTAGTTACAGTCTCTCCCATCATTTAAGATTTATCAACTATGTAAAATAATTCAAATCAACATATTGAATACATTACGCAAAACACATCATTTAAATTAATTACGACATTAACGACATTAGTCACTAATTTGGCATTACAAGCGTATAAAAGAGAGCAAAAGGACTTTAGTCTCTGCGCTATAGCTCGCTGGTGCACGTCGAATGCGCGCACGCGATAAGCTTTCGGGCAATTCGGTTTACCTAGGAACGTTTGGCGTTCGAATTTCTCAGCTCCCTCTCTCTCTCTACTCGTGCGCGCTAGCACAGCTCCCTCGTGCAGCAGTTCGTTTGCGCGCGCGCGCCTTCGATCGTGAATCAAATCGCATTAGCCTCGCAGATGCATATTCATGGGAAACGTATGTCGGATTTTCGTGGCGCGCGCGCACAGCGTGGCGGCAGCCGGCGTTTATGATGGAAAGGGTTCTCTCCTCTCTCTCGCGCGCACACGGGGCTGCATTTATCACGGGACCGAGTGACCTCGCGCGCACACGCGCTCTTCTCACTATATATGGTGTACGAGATATATACTTTGCGCGAGAGCATATTATGAGGATTCGCTTTCTCGCTTGCGTCGGTATGTGTCTATGTACATGTAGGTATGTGTGTATATGTAAGCGCTCTCAATCGGCCTTAACTACGGTAAACGTAAACTGAATTGCCGGCAGACGAGTGTATTTAGCGCGCGCTCGCCGTGTTTTCGAGGCGTAGCTGATTTTTGAGAGAGAGAGAGAGCCTGCGTGCGCGGATTATGATAATTAGGAAATTTAGGGATTATATCGTTATGGTGCGGTGGTTTGGCGGTTATAATGCGTGAATGTCGAGATTTAGTTAGATTGAATGCGAATAAGTAGTGGTTGACATCATTGCATGATTTCTGACTTAATGTCGAATTATCGTTACATCAAAATTAACAAAATTATTCTTACTAACATTTTGGAGTTCGTTGAAACTTTAATTACGCATATTATCTAATTATTTGTAGTAAAAGTTCATATGGATGTTTCGACATAACACGAAAATATAAGTCTGATATTACGAAAAATTAATACATTATCATTATTTTGTATTAAATTTAAAAAACGTAATTGTTGAATATATTATGCTGTCCAAGTATAAATATTGTATGTCGTGTGGATACTTGTGCAATACAAACTTAAATTGGTATTTTTTTGCCTTCTGATATACGGGGAGCTTGAACACGTCCGATGACCAGATAATAACACATCTTGACGTTTCTCGAATCAGCGAGTCGGAAAAACCGATTTCCGGGTTGTGTTCAAATGTCTTCATGTATATTATGTATGTATTTCGGATCTATATACGTAAAGGATAAACTCACGGCTAAATAATTTCGGACGCATATTTGCTAAGCCAATCTCGTATCTCTTTGTTCTGCTTATGCAAAATAATTATATAATACAGCGCAATGTATTAAAATCTTATACAGAATTATACTTTGATGTCTCTGTATCGAATTTTGTAAAGAATACAGAGGAAAAAGAATTTCAAAAAATGTCTTGAGTTTCATGCTCTAAATTAACGTATTAAAGAATTTTGGTATAAGCAAGTCAAATTTTTTCAATTTACAATAAAGTTATAATACTTGCTGTAAGTATGTTTAGTAATATTTAATGGCAGTAAAATAACTCGGGATGCGACCGAATAGTTCGACACTTTTTCTTTCTTTTTGGATTACAAAATGCATGTAGATAAAAATAAATTTTTTAAGCATATATAAAATTGGAATATTTGAGCTAATTTAACACTTTGTAATGGAATGTAATATGGAATGTAATATGGAATGGATGTAATATGGAACTAATTTAACACTTTGTATTTCATTTTGAAATTGTTAACGATAACTTTTGACTCGATCATGTATTTTTACGAGTTTTTTTCCGAATTAAAACTCGAAAAAAGTTTACTTTTGATTGCATGAGCCTCGTGAGTTCATTAATGAGGATCATTTCAATACACAATTTTATCATTTACACTATTACACCTACTCAAGATTATTAAAAAAAGTAGGAAGAAATTTTTGAACAATTCGACAGACTCCTAAAAATAAAATACTAACGGTATAATTAGTCATTTTTATATAAACTACTATATTTTCTTTTTAGATATAACAATTTCTTTTACATTTAGTCTATATTATAACCCAGCTGATTCTTTTAAAACTACAGACCCATTTCGACTAACATGCAAAATAACCTATACAACTCTACCAAATCCAGTCCCAAAATATTATTATACCCGCCCTTAAAAATTTTTTCCATCAACACAACAACCCTCCGATCCTCACGTACGTACGCGTATACGTCTACGATGATGTTTCGCACGAGTTGCAAACGGCGCGCGCAGTCTCACCTCTCTCCTTCGAAAACGAAAACAAAATGATTTACGTCTTATTCTTGGCAGTCGCGTTCGTTCGCTCTCGCTCGCGCGCCTCGCGGACCAGAAGAAAAGAAAATTTACGATGACAATACTTTTCTTCTTCCTCTCTCTCTCTTTCTGCCGAACGAACGAACGCGTGCGCGCCTTATACCCCGGAGGCAAATCTGCATTTGAATGCCGCGCACGAATCGCGCGCGAGCGAGCGTTATGTACGATGTTCGACTGCGCGAAATCGCATAACCCCTTTGCGAGAGTAAGCGAGCGCAGGAATAATCCGTCGCGTCACATAATGTACTCGTATAACCGACGAGGATGGATGCGCGAGCAAGTGGTGTGAGCGCGTGCATGTAGTTATAGGAAGAGCGCATGAGGCGACGGGAAAAAGGTGTGCGCGTATATGGGAGAGTTGTTTTACGATTGGTATAATTAAATTAAGAATATCTGCTTGTCGGGTTGTGTATTTTAAGTGGTTGGTGATTAAATACGGTTACTGATGCAGCGAAAATTGTTTAGTCCACGCTTCTAACACGTATTTTTTTCATCCATTCTTCTTAAATTTACTGTTCTATTCTGTAGGCATATAACGACTACGGAAAGTTCATCGTTCACTCGTGTCCAGAAAGAAGAGTTGGACACCGTCTTGAGCACGTTTTTATTTCGAGTCGTAGCTCCTTCGGTTGGCGCACTGTCTTATAATCCCCGAACTGTATTCCCCATCAGAGAGAACACACAATCCGGCACCGGCTGGCGAGTGGCTCTGAATAACTATATGAGGATGTTTCTAATGCGGGGCTTATGTATATGTAAAGTAATTTCATATAGACTTATTTAGACTTTCGGAGGTATACAGGTCTTCACCGGCAGTCACTTTATTGTTAGCGCTTTGCGAGTCAGGTTCTTCAGATATTATTGTTTATACGGAGGATATTAAGTACTAAGATGCTGTGTTTCGTGAAATTGAATATGGCCATTAATTGATAGGGTAACAATTTTGTGGACAAATTAATGGAATAATAGGAAGTAACGGAAATTAATTTAAATCCTGAGATACAACGGAAGCACGACCTATACAACAAGGGAATGAACCAAAATATGCGAGCAGGAATTAATTAGACAAGTCACGTTTACTCAACCGATAAAACTTTTAAAGTTTCAAAACCCACCTAGCATTTAAAAAAGAAAACTTTGGTATGTACTACGACAATAAACACGTGTTTTGAAATAATAACATTTTCCAAATTTCACAGCGGGGAACAACAACGAGGAAGAGCGAAAGGCAGCAATGGAATGAGCGAGAGCCGTGCTGAAGAGGATTTTGAACCCTAGTATATATGCACCGCTGGGGACCCCCCAGCGGCTACCTGCGAAATTCGCCTAGTCTTCGTGCGCATAAGAACGGAACAGATTTGGGAGCGAGAGAGAGAGGAGGAGGAGGTAGATGAGATGAGAGACGAAGAGAAGAGCAAACTCAGCTTGCAGTAATACGCTAATGCGATTATCTATGGTCAAGACTGTGCATAGTAATTTTCTTGGATATACCAAATGAAGCATAAATATTCGTTCGGTCAAAACGTGACGTTTCGAGATCTTGGATCATTATGAGAAATGTGAGATGGAGATGCGCAGTTTTAAGCTTTTGGCAAAAAGTGATGTGCTCGGTGGTTGTTGATAAATTTGTAGTAAATTATAATGTGATTTGGAAACCATTAGTTCATTTGGATTGATATACTAAATGTAAACTTGACGAGTTTTGTACTTAAAGAGTAAATGATCTGTCAAATATTAGTATTATGGTATAATCATTTATTCAATCGCAGATAATATTATAAGGGATGGATACATAGTTCTGTAAATAAAAGACAGGTAAATCAGCCTCTCAATCTTACTCAATGCGCCACTTGTTCCACCTATACCTGCGGGCCCATAGGTAGTTCTTGATGTCTTCAAAACTAAATAGAGGCGCCATACCTAAGATCCACATGTTAGCCACATGCAGATTCAGTATCGCTAATTTGTCACGACTTTAGTTTACTAGTTCAGTGATGACGGTTACTTACCTGAATCATTGACTCGAGAGGGTTCTCTTGCAGGTTAACTTACGAGACTTTGAAATTTTATCTTATACTAATTACTTTGTAATTAGCTTGTGATGTATTCCTTCCGAGTTGGATGATTGTTTACTGGTGTCGAACATAATCTTTCATAACATAATATAGGACATTGATATTTTTACTTGTAGAAAATTTTAGATTGGAATGTTTCTATGTATGTTTTTACTGCGATTATATCGGTTGACATCGACAAATTTTGCTTCATCAATTATGAAGCGAATACTTGCTACAGATGCATCATATTTACTAAAGAGTGTAATTGAGAACTACTATTATTTGGTATAATGTATAATAATTTTAAATTTAAACAAACTAAATAAAATTTCCTCCTAAGCGATCAATACAAATCGTACATGCAAGTAAACCATTTTTCAACAAAGTTCAGAGACATCTATATATCCAAGGAGAAGACAGCCCGTAGCGCAGGTGCTCCCCTATATATATTAGAGTTAAAAATCTCCGGAATCTGCATAGTCACAGAACTTTGACGAATCCTGCACCTGAGCTCCATCATTTGCAACGCGCGGGACCTCGTCTCCAACCAAGTCGTATGATGTGTGCAGCTCAGTGGCCACAGTTTTGTGTTTGAAAAATTAATCAACATCTAGCTCGTAAATCTCGGCGAAGGAGAGCAAGCTTGCACATAGCCGATTTCCATCGGCGCGTGCAGATACACAGCCGCGATACTTACTTAGTTCGCTTACGTTCCTCAGGGAGCCGTCGCCGCTTTTCTAGAGACTTGGTCGTAAGTCATTAGGAACGGAAGCCCGCCCGCTGGGCCAACGAACAATGACGGGATCTCGAGACATTCGAGTTGAGGTATTTACAACCTCTATACTGGGGGCATGCCCGTCTTCCTATTTTTCTTCTCTCATCTCTTTCCCAAAAATCTCCCACCCCCCGTGCTTAAGGTAGTTTATCACTTCTCCGAGGCGAAAGACGTTGCGATTATACCTTTTTGAAATTCATCATCGATGGATTAGAGGCGCCGTCGTGTTCTGCACCGTTCGCTGGATTTCCTAAGTGCACGCAGGTGTTATCCAGTTTTGCTGCGTGTTTACGCAGGGAAAGTCAAAAGTTGTGACGGGGTAATACAGTCGAAACTCTTACAGTAACCTATGGATTACGCAGGTGCATAGATCATGAGAGAAGCTTTCTTGTAGCAGTTAGCCGAGAAAAATATAAAAATATTAGTTTCCAATTCCTCATGTACAATCATTCTTAAGTTACTCCTAATCCTTGATACCATCAACACTATATAACATTGATCATACCCCATCAATCTCAATAAACTCGACAGATATCGTATAGCACGCGTCATAACCTTTACATAAGCTTGCAAATCTCGCAGAGTCAACGAAAGATCCCTCGGAAAAAGTGAAAGGACCGCGCGGGGCTAAAGGCGCGCACCCAATACCGAACTTCAACCCCGACACACTTTTTCTCTCCCCCCGGTTTTTTCGCATCGGCGGGTATTTGCACACCCGTCTCCTCTCTTTCTCTCTCCGCGCTGGGTAGGTACACCGCAAAGATTATCGCGGCAGATCCGGGCGCGGCACCCACTACTGCACTCTAAGCGTAGGGGACGGAGACAGAGAGGGAATTCGGAGTAGCGGACTACGACGGTCCGCGTGTGTAGGGTTGCTAATGAAGCTCCTGGCCTAATGAATCCGTTGCGCGAGCAAGAGAGAGAGAGATTCGTTGGAGATAGCGGCGGAGGCGCGCACACTCTGATGGATATTCTTCGGCGGGAGGTAACTTTTCTGCCCGCTGCTGCTGCTGCGCTCGCACTTTCTCTGTTTTAGCGAGCGCTTTGCACGCTGGTTATCGCCGGCTAAAGGATTTTCCACTTCCCTGGTGTACCCCCCCTCATAGTTGTGGCTGCACTTTTAACGGCTAGTTTTCGGGGAGTGTAGGCGGAACGAGTTCTTATGTACGGCGCTTTAAAGAATGGGGGAAGATTCCGGGAAATCTCAGATGACTGCGTGCGTTGTGTAATAGGTGGGGGCGCCGATGATTAATGTTGCTGTTTTTCGGTTAATATGTGGAGGGAAAATAAAAAGCAAAAAGTGGCGCTGGAGATTGATATTACGACCTTCGTATTCAAGTTCAAAGTTATGATTTCACTTGTTGCTATATATACGCGGTATTCTGTATTTGCTTTATAATGGTTTTGTAATTCGTTTTTAGAGATTTCGTAATAATTTTAGTCGAAAAATGTTACTTGCGGTCGACTGTGAAACATTATATTAATTTCCCATAATACAAACAGATGAAACGTAATCAAATAAGTTTTTGCTTGCGGCTCTTTTATACACGACTATGTTATTACTCCCTCATACTCCACACCCCAAGATTTTCATTAACTATATAAAATCAAAGAATATAACACCGACGAAGAAATATATTATAAGCTTATTTATTTTTTTTTATGGTATGAGCGAATACAAGATTACACCGCTAATAAAACTCTCTCTCTCTCATATAGGTAGAAATTCTCACAACTTCATTAAAAGAGAAAATGCATCACTCGAAAGCACTTACCTTCGAAAGAAGCGAAAAAGTCGGGGGGAAAAAAGACGACGCCGAGGGGAAGAAAGAAGGAGGAGGAGAAGAGAGAGAGTGGCGAAGAAGAAGCCTTCCGCGCCAAAGCTCCTTTTATTGTGCATTTAAAGGGCCGCCGCCTCTCTCGTCCATCTTCCGTAATTTCTCGATATTCAATTTCCCCGAGGGAGAGGAACGAACGATGGACGAGAGCGAAGGAATACACAGAGTGACGCGCTACACTACACTAGCGTGCGCGCGTGCGAGAGAGCCTATTTAAAAAAGTCATTCTATTCAATTACACGGAACGCTCGCGCGTACTTATATGCGCTCTCGCGCACACAGATGAAAGACTCTCTCGAGCGAATTTGCAGCGCGCCGCGCGATCGGCGAAATAATGAGAGAATGCGCCGTACGCGCGCGTTCTGGCAACCGGATAAGAGAGACACGACTCCGAGTTCTCTCTGTCCGCTCGAGCTTCTCCTGTTATTTGCCGAGCGATTTCAGACTCTCTTTCGCCAGAGAGCCTATCCCGTCGAAAAACTCCTTTGACCACCGCCTCCGCGAGGAGCGGAGCAAGCAAGCGCGACGAGAGGGAGATTGCCGCGGCCTTTCGGCTGTGTAATTACCGAAAATCGAGCAAGAAAACCGAGAAAGCCCATCAGCACACCAGGCGCGCCGTCTTCTTCTTCTTCCTTCCCTTCTTTCGTTTCTGCAATTTTGGCTGCGCTGGGTGCACTGACATCGCGTATACTACGTTCGCGCCTCGCGCGTGTGCCGTCCTCGTGAGAGTCATTTGCTCTCTCTCTCTCTCGGCCAAAGTGTCTTTTAAAGCTCGCCCGAGAGAGAGAAAGGGTGATGCTGGAAAGAGAGAAGTATGTACTTATTTTTTCAAAACGGCGCAGAGCAATTTATACGCGGCTGAAAAAAAATGATTGCGCGTGGCCGCGAGGAGGGCCTAATAAGGATTTTCAGAGGAGAGAGAGAGGTGGGGAAATTGATTACGCGCTGTGCGGGGAGCGGCAAAAAAGTGTTGGTATAGCCAAGTATGATTATTTCGTCGGAATAACAGACATCGGCTTATATCAATTTAGTTGTTTTTTGCCCGTTGTATGTGAATATGAGACCAGCAGCTTGTGCGGGGAATATGGGAAGCTGTATAACAGTTAAGATTATACCAATACGATGATGGGTATATAAGGTAGAATATAGAAGAATAATACACAATGTAAAGATAAAATTCTGTATTAATGGAAAACATCGAAACCCAAGCAGGTTATATCCACGACATAATATTTCATTCACATAGTATACCCATCAATCTCTATACTAATCAATCGACTCTCCATCCATAAATACTTGAAAAATCCAATTCGCGTCGCATATGTTCGGGCATGCGGGGGTTCACTAATGAAAGAGGGCCACTTCAAAGTCTCATTGCTAGGTAAGTAATGCGCTCTGCGAGCCGGAGAAAATCCTGATAGACAAAGTCTATTAAGCACATATGCGCGCAAGGGAGACTATACGTCGACATCCAGCGTCCATGAAGTATAGACGAATCTCGGCGTTTCACCAATCAATGAGCGGGCACGCGAGGGGTGGGAAACGACTGCCGACGTACTACTACTAGTACTACTACTACTAGCAAGCAGCGACGCTATATGTCTCAGCTTGAAATCGATGAGAGAGAGAGGCTGAGCGGTCCCTGCGTGCTCCGTGGCGAATAAACTATGCACTCCACGGAGGGAGGGAGAGAGGAACCACGCCAGATTAAATTCCAAGGCGATTATGCTCGGAATATGCGATTCCTCCGCGCAGCGCGCTGCTCGCTCTCGATTGCTCTTTACGAATTGATGGCCTTCCGACTCATTGCATTTAATTTGCCTCCCCCCACTCTCTCTCGACTCTATACCTCCTTGTGCAACTGTAAATATTTTCGCGGGGCGGAATCGAATTTCATAAAATAGGAGCGCTGTTTGAATATTGTAATTGTATACATGTTAGGTGATTAATTAATGGGAAGGAGAGGATTAAGAGTATCGTTGTTTTCTTTTTTTTGTGGAAAGCTAGTAGGGGTTATTTATACATTGTGGCAAAAGTTGAATGAATGTTTCTGAAATATTTGTTTACAAGAAAGCGAATGGCAGCTGCGAGAGAGTTATATATTCGTAAATAGGAGTATCTAAAGTGCTGATTAACACAAATATTAAAATATCTACGAAACACTATAAATTTAAGATAATTTTTTTTTTCAATTACCATAAGAACCACAAAACTCAATAAAAAAGTGTCTGAATTAAATTTATGGTCACTTTAAAAGATCTACTCGATAAAAAGAAAATGCTTATCAAAAAATTCTATGATATAATATATAAGAAGCAACATTCGGAGGTTGACGACCGTTATCAAACCCGCAGAGAAAAAAAAATACCTAACGACGCGGCGTATCTCTCACATCATCTCGCTATCACACACACATATATATTATTCCGCTCTTTATAACTCCAAATTATTCTTAAACAGTTATTTTTATTAAAGAAACCCACCGCCGCGCAGCAGATTCACTCTCTACCGGCGCCTCTCCCCCTTAGACAATAAGAATTTATTTTTTTCCTCTTTTTTTCGTGGCGAGGTATACGCGCGAGTCTAAGAGGAAGGCATTATCGTCTCTCTCTCTCGCGTACGGGGTGAAGAAGTAGAAGCAGCAGCAGCAGTAAGGGAGAGAGGGAGGGAAATTATTCATGCGATTCCCGGCGCGTCGCGAATCGCGAGAATCTATATCCTCCATAGCTCGGAGGGTCCGGAAAGATAGCCCGAGGGGGTGCGCGCACACGCCGACGCAGGGGCGGCGGATTATGCCGGTCCCAAGGGGACCTGGGGAACCGAGGATTTGTTTGCGCGCTCCGCGAAGAAGCAGACCAGCTCGCGTACATGTGATGTGTATACGCTTTTTTCCCCGGTTTCTGAATCTAGCTCGCCTTTGCTCTCGGCCGCGGTTCCATCTCTCAGTTCTTTCTAAATTTCATTTCTACGCGGTTGCATGTGTGTGTACGTTTCGCTTCGAGGGATATATAAGAGTCGAAGTGGAAATGGCTAGTGTAGGTGTAACGTCTGGAGGGCTCTACACTTGACTCGTTTTTTTTTTGTTTCGTGGAGAGCGCCCCTGGAGTGGTGAAAACTATGGTGGAAAGCCAGAGTGGTGTGTCGCTACGGTAGATTCGAATTTTCGGATGTTCAGTTCGGTTTCACCCTCGCCCTGTAGCGGTTCTGCCTATCGCAATCGCTTGCTCTCTTATGTGCTTTCTCTATTTTCTCCCTTTTTTTAGGGTGGCTGGATATATGTTATTGATTTCACATTTGGTTTCGAAAACATGGGATTCAGAAAATCATTTCCGCTGAGAGTACGTTGTACGGCTGTTGCAAATAATTAATGGCGTCGTTTATAAATCTTCAATATAATTTATCCTTCTTTGGATACTCATGAATCTATATAGCTTGATCTGTACATGTACAATGTCACTTCATTATCAACATTCTTTTCAGAAATTAAATTTTTTACTCTTCGTTCATCAACTATCCTATACTGAAACGTAATAATAAAAAATGTTCAATCCAACATAATCCATCAACAAAAAAGCCCAGTAAAAACGATATATTTATACAACTACATCTAGCCGAGGAAAGACACACGTATTTCGCGTAAAACTTTGCGAACGATCAATTCGCTTTTATTCGAGTTCGCATGTTGGAGAGAGGCGCTCCATTGAAAGAGCCAGAGGGAGAGAGAAAGACAGCTACACAGAGAGTGAGAGAGAAACCTGTAGAGCAAACTCTCGGGGACTTAGCGCCGGGCTCGAGCGACAGGGCAAGTTTCGTAGAAAGCGATTTTCGTGCGCGCCGTTTCGTAATTCGCGATGGTCTCTCCCTCTCCTTCGCCTCCTCCTACTCCTCTCGGAAAATCGTGCTTTCCTGTATGCGCACGTACACAGCAGCAATGCGACTGCAGGAACGTCGTATATCTGACGCGGATTTTCAGCGACTGTAAAACCGTCACCGATTGCTTCGGCCGATTGTACGACGCGCGCGCACCGCTGTGTGTCGCCGTCGTGGCCCCTATTGTTCGACCGAGCAAAGGACGGAGAGCGCGCGCACGCCCGGCGCAGCGGGCGGTAACCTCGGGAAATTCTCTGTCTCCGCATCGTTCGCTTGCTCTCTCTCTCTCTCTCTTTCTCCGGACTGTTGGTGCGCTACTACTTAGGCGATAAAATCCTCCCTTGTAAATCACTCGAACTTTCTTTTTTTTTGTCTTTACAGCGGATTATCGTGGCCGACTGTTTCGGTGTTTTTAATTTCTTTATTAGACCAATATTTGAATATTTATATACGCGTGGCTCAATAAAAATTATTGCTCCGAGAGATGAATATAAATCAGTACAGAAACTTTCTCCGAAATGGATTTTGGAGTGAACGCTATATAGTATAGTATTTTAAAAATTTTATTTTAATTAAATAAATGTTAAAGAAAGAAGTCACGGAATTCATTCATGTTTAAACCCTATATCGAACATCATACCAATATAAACACGTCTCCCGCACAATTCCACGTAATTTTGAGCACCGCCCCGCTCACTCGCAACACTTTTAAATCAAGCAAAATCAATATTTCCCTTACGGCTTACTCTAAAACTAACCAACAAATATTTAAAGAGCCGGCCAGCATCCTCCTCGCGAATATCCGAGCCGGAGCGCAGCGCTGACGGCTTGTAAAAATAATCGAAAACCAAAGTGGATGTGTCGAGCATAAGCCGCCCTTCGAAATCTCTCCTCGGTGACTGGCCACCACACGTTAACAAGACCTCACATATATATACTTTTGCGGCGATGACGCGGAAACAAGAGAGAGAGAGGACGGAAGGAAGAACAGGGCCAAAACACGTTCCACACACGTGCGGTGTCTCTTGAGCGGCCGGCGAAATGTGGCAGTAGTACGTCGGCCAGGTTCTCCGCATCGAGAGCGCAGAAAAGTACGACTCGAGAGTCGTTTACGACTTATGCATGCAGTTAAGCCGCAGTCGAAAAGCTCTTGTGGCCGAGCGCGCATACTTTCCTCCGTATGGCGGCTTTAAAAGTCGAAAAATATTATATATGGCGGCGCAATCAACCATGTCACGCGGGTGACGGACTGCCACGAATGCCAATCGCCGTAGTAAGAGTATTTTCGCGCTCGCTTTTCTGCGCGGCGGCATTTTTTACGACGCGCCGATGGCGATCGGTGTGATGAGTGAGGGGAATATCGCCGCATGTATTGGGAATGTGTTTAGCGGGGGAAAAACGGTTTTTGATAGTAGAGCTGTTATTATATATAAGGTATATGTTGTTTTGGAGATTTTTTTTACTGAGGAAGCTTGATTTTGGAGATAATGCTGTTAATATTGACAGATTACAGAAATTATTTTCCCAGATGTTTGATTTTTTCAACGGGGATTGTCCAGTTTTGGCATATTGTAATAGAGGAATGAAAGGGAAAGCTAAGAGTTTTTTTGAAAATGCCTGTCAATCAGATGGACTTTACACATCGCGTACGTCTCGTTCATCACTGTCATAAACGGAGAGGCTGTATACCAACACCATTGTGCTTTTTTGAGAAATCTTAATAACTTCCGGTAAAAAGAAAGCCTGATTCCGTGGGATTTGAATGGTCTCTAATGTAGCTCTTTTCATACGTATTTTCAGAAATCTTTACTGTATATTCTTGCGATGGAGAAAATGTTCAACAATTTCTATACTCCAATAATGTTAAAATTATACGTATAAAAACTTAAGATCTAAAACAGATCATCGAATACTATATTATATCATACATTATCGAAATATTTGGTTTTATGGTAATCCTGGTCAACTATTAAAACATTCTTCATAAATATATAAACATATCTTCTTTTCATACAAGAAATCGGTACGTACCAGAAAAAATGACGCACTTATATATGCCAATAATATAATTTCCATATGTAAAGCTTTGTTATTTTCTAGATAAGAATAAGAATCCATATTACTTGACTATTTATTTATTGTAATTTCAATTAGTTTTCAATTTCATTACCATATAGATGCACGAATCCTTAATGAGAAGGAAAAATTATAATACAAACTGAGGTGATAACTTAGAATCACGACGAAATCCATTAGTACATAGAATTAGAATACATATAAAGCGAACTTTATTCCGGATTGAAAACCTGTTTATTAAAACAGCATTTAAAACAAAACGGCTTTTACCTCAACGCACATATTTTTACCAAACCAGCTTCTAGCAACCAAAGTTAACAAAATCCAGTATAAAATACACTATTCGATAAACTCGAAACAAACTTTTTAATTTAAAATCAGCCCCTAACTTGCCAAACTATTCCGCGAGATCAGATTCAGAGACGAAGGGGGTGAAAGGGAGGACAATCGATTCAGCGATAGTCGAAATGCGTCATCGGGCAGGCGCGGTAGGTAGATAGTCGTCTCTGTCGCGTAGCATAGCTCGCTCGGCTCCTCGCCCGCGCGCGTCAAGTGCGTGGATATGCTTAGGTTGTCCGAGAAGCCTCGCCTCGTGAATATTCCAGGCTCTAAAAGCATCGCTCCCCCTTTGCCTCGCGCTCGCTCGCTCACGCTCTCGTCTCATCTTCGTAAGGTACGGAGGGTCCGTCACGTCTGTAACAAGCTTTCTCTCTCACTCACTCGCTTCCACCCTCTCTCTCTCTCCCACCCACTCTCTCTCACTCACTCCGTTATAGGCCTCCACGGGGTGAGAGAGAGTCAGGGCGAGCGCTGCTGGCTGGCCGAAAAGAGACGGCGCGCGAATGCGAACGAGGGTGCGAGAACGAAAGAGTAAAGCGATGTAGAGGGAAGGAGATAGCGAATAAGATGTAGAATGTGGCGGGGGAGGTGAGCGGGTGGCCGCGGGGGGAGAGAGAGAAAGGAGAAAGGAGTGAAGATGGAGAGCGGGAGAGAGAGAGACGGATAAAAAAAGAAGGAACGAGGGAGACAGAAAAGGGGAAAATGAGAGAGATAGAGAGAGAGGAGCCTACACGGTGCCTACGTTAGGTAAATTCGCTGTAACTCGAAGGGGGGGATGAGAATTTCCGAGGAGACCGCCGAGAGTGGATACGCGCGCGCGCGACTGAGAGAACGCGGGGGTGATCGATAGCCACACACGCGAGAGTCCAGCATCCCTTTTTCGACCTCTGCGGACTCTCTCTCTCTCTCTTCCTCGTGCCGCCTCACTCGCTCGCCTCTTTTGTGATGTGTTTCTATATATAACTATACATACATATATATGTGCTTTGAACTTCGCAATTTTTTTTTCTCCAAGCGAACCAATTGCGGAGAAATACATTACTGTCGAGAGAGAGAGAGTTTTTTCTTTCTGCGCGTTTTTCGGATGATTTTGTTCCTGCGACCAGCGGCTTCGCCTTTTACTTATATGTATATTTCATAAGTGTAAGTATGTATATTCATCGAAGAAGTTCGAAAATGGACGACGCGTATACGTTGTGTAGATATATATAGTATAGATGTTTTTACTTTCTGTGTGTACATTGATTGTGATTTGAAATTAGACTTTCAAATTTGTTGTTTTTGGAAATTCTGCCATCTATAATTTTTAATTCATAGAATCGGGTTGGAGTTTGTTTTGTTAGTTAAAGGGTGAAAAATGTATTTGAGATGAATTCGAAATTTTACGAGAAGTATAGGATTATCAGTAAAAATGCTTGTATCACGACTGCATTCTGATAACGTATATTTGAAACAGAAAGAAGCTTTAGTATTTTATCTTACTCTTATATCATACACTGGATCTTAATTCAATGATATATGCATTTAAAAAACTCTTAACTGTAGATTATAAGGCTTAATATAGAAAGAAACTGCGATTACAATATCTTCATGAGTTGTCAGTTCAACAAAGTACCAGTTTTATATGCTTTGCCATTAAAGATTCGACCTCATACCTATTTCGACATTAAACATCCTGAACAATCAATTTATCACTTAAAACAACTAAAACTTCCTATCCCTGAAATCTATCAAACTCAACTAATACCTTCCACCGTTCTCCGAACAAACTCATATAAAAGATAATCCAATGTTCTAGAATAACGTACAAAATGTAAATAACTTTTTGTGTATATCGATGTCACGGCGCAGCATAGTCGAGACGACGACGAGCAGCACCAGTCCGCCCGAATTTCGAATTCCGTATTCAGGAAGCGTTTCGTCGACGTTCTCGACACACGGTTTGGAGAGAGGAACACGCGCGCGCGCTTACCTAGCGCGACGACGACGGCAGCCATCTTGGGGCAGACTTCTTTGCGACAATCAGCGATGGTCCGTGGATTCTGTGTTTGTCTTTGCGCGTGATTGGCGCCTCGCGTTGGCGTTACTGTTGGTTAAACAACGGGCCTGCGCCTCGTCTTCGTCGTCGTCGTCCCCGTTCGAAGTTTGCCTTTGGCGATTGTTCCTAATTCGCGCGACGTACTACTCCGGGAGAGGCTAGCTCCCAGCCGAGGGTCCGACTGAGTTATAAGCTATTCCTTCGTACGTACACTTGCGCGCGGATTGTACACACAAGACCATATAGTCAACGCCGCCCAAGATTGAGCAGCAGAAGAAGTTCAAGTTCACTGAGCGAAAATTCGCAATTTGAATTTCCACACGGTATTCTGGTGTATTGTCGAAGATGGATAATTGGGGGTTGCATTTTTATAGTCGAATATTAGAATAGTTTGTGTTATGAAGTTATGTATAGCAAAATATTATGATGAAATCATTGAACGGACATCATTATTCTTGATGCTTGTCCGTAATCCCACAAATATAAGATTTATGAACTTTACAGATGTTTTTGACTAATAATTTTTTAGAATTTTCAATTTACTTAATAAAGCCTAAAATTAATTTATTTATAATTTTGAGCGTCTAGATAATTTTGACACAAATAATATTTGTGTTTGAAGAACGTAAGATAATTAATTAGTTAAATTAAGTGACATCAAATACTGTTGAAAACAAACTTGGTTTTTTTTTCTTAATTTTATTTTATTCTACGTACATTCAGTTTCATGTTATGTAGAGATTTTGTAAATATAGTACAACTGTCATATACTAATGGAATCGGCGTTTCCTTAGACGGTGAAAGTTCATACTTTGAAATTATATGTATAATACCGATTTTTGCTTGAGCTAATCCGATACGCATACCTAGAAAAGTATATAAAATTGAATTAATATCTAACAGTGTATTTTAAGAATGAACTTTGTGAATGCCTTTATTAAGCTAAGTAACTACTTAATTAAGTTTAAGAAACTCTTTTAAATAAAAATTTCATAAAATTGAACTTACCAATACAGTTTCGTGGACCCTCGCCAAAAGGAATATAAGCACAAGCTGGTATATTCTTTTTATTTTCAACGGAAAATCGTTCTGGATCAAATATATCTGGATTAGGGAAATATTTAGGATCCATGTGCAATCCACTCATTGGAATGATGATTGGTGTCCCTTTCTCAATGGTTACATTCGTATCAGGGAATGTATAATCCTCTGCTGCTTCCCTATCTAAAAAGTGCAGCAATGGGTACTTTCTCAAGCCTTCAGAAGACACCATATCCAAGTATTGCAAAGACATCACCTATGCAAAAGAAAGACTAGTAATATTATTCTATAATTTGAAAAGCAATTAAAATATAGTTAATTTTATGAAAAGTATTGAGGGTAGTTTCCATTTACCATTTCATATGTAATTTTTCCACCTGTTTCCTCCAAAGCATTCGAAATCTCATGTCTTAATTTGTTTTGAATTTCTGGATGTTGCGATACTTCGTATAACGTGAGGTACATCATAGAAGCAGATGGTTCAAATCCACCTAAGAAAAAAACAATACTCGTCGCTACTAAACCCTCCTCTTGAAAATCTAAAATCATTTTATTTCTGCATTTAAAGTAAATTTGGTTTGTCATTAAACATGTATAATTTTAGTTCAAAAACTCACAGTAATGTAATTCGTCAGATTTGTTTTGGTAAGTTTCTTTAATATCTATGAAGGCGTCCACGAGATCGTTCCGTTTTCCTTTCGACTTTATGCGTTCCGATATTGCTTCAGGTATTACCCGTTTGAAAAATGTTGGAACGTCAGGGTCAAAAAACGTTATTCCCAATAGTCTAGTTGCCAGTGGTGTGAAAAAAATTGATAGTAAATTAAAATATCGTTTATAATTATTATCGAAATGTTTCTTTCCTGTACTACGAAATTCAGCTTCAGGATCGTTTAAGGCATTCAATTTCATACCAAACATGGTCAAGCCAATAACGTCAGTAGTGAATTTTTCACACACCTCCTTTACTTCAACTACATTCCAGCCGTCTAAACAGAACATTTTATTTTACGTAAAAAACATTCACATAATAAAAATAAAAATTCAACTTTATTTTAAAAATTTATTACTACAATTAATACTACGTCCATCACACATTTTTCAATTTAATGAAAATCATTTATGTTTAATATAAAAAAATAACCTTGTAAATTTTAATATTATGTAAACACTAATTTACATTCGTCTGATATGTTAAACATACTAAATCATTGTGCCTTATTGACATACATCCAATATGATATTATTTAATCGAAAATTCATTGACATTACATTCCGATGGAATAAACAAAATATAATTTAAATATATCATTACACAATTCTTTAATCTAATATTATTACAGATTTTTTTTCATTTAACTTACCATTTTTAATAATTGATTGAAGATGAATATCTAAATCTTCACCTACTTCTAACATTGAATTTGTCATATTTTTCAGCTTACTAGATGTAAAAACTGGAGATAGATTTTGACGGAGAGCTTTCCATGCTGGATTTCTTAATGCGAATATGTTTACACTTCCAATATAGTCGCTGTGATTTGGAGATACACATCGGTTTGAGAAATTTTTAAAATCTCTTACCAGCACATTTTTAATTACTTCTGGATCGCGTAATAATAAAAATGGTTTACTGAACACATAAAATCCAATGAATTTTTCATCTTTTCCCAGAAAATACACGTCACTAAAAAAATTTCTCAAAGGTTTTTTAGCAAATAAACACTCATAAAAGTTGCCAAAAATACTTGATGTCTGTACTGATTTCACGCCACGTTTTCTCCAATAATCATGATTTCCGATAATATATATATACAACACAAGAAATCCGCAGATTAAAAAACCGATACTGTAGAGTACCCAATAAATTATGGACGACAACATCTTTAATTTAATTTAATTATAAATTATATTTCCAGAAAATGAAAACTTATTTATTATGTTAAAACAATACGTTGTATCTCGTTTCTTGCATTACTTAACATAATACTCGCGCGGCAGACGGCTTGGTACTGATGATAATCAGGTTGGCTTGCACATTTACGAATGATAAGGGAAAATTTTTAACACAAAATGATAGCGTTAAAGGCATACGCAATATTTATGTCAATAAAGCTTCACGTTATTATCATTTAAGGTTGATAAACTTATATAAATAAAACTTCATGAAGTACAGACTTGAACATAATCAATTTCATTTATAAATAATGTTTAGTAAGATTTAAATCAAACAATGTATTGCTTGTATAAAAATTAAAACTTTAAATTACAGCACAGTTGGCTTATATTTAATAGACTTATGTTTTACGTATGTTCATGAAGCTATCATGAACAGCCAAATAATTTTCATAAAGCAGTATATATAACTTATACAAGATTTTAGACAAAAATATCTTATGATTACAAATTTAGAATTAAACAACTATGTTATGTTCATTTACTTATAATTCACACCACGCACGTTTATCCTTAGAATCATGGTTAGTTTTTACATTTTCTCCAGACTGATGTATTTTCATAAACTCATCATTATTATCACCTCATGATCAATCTTTACTGATAAAACATCATTTGTTTGATTTAAACAACGTCCACCGATATTTAGCGAATGCATTGAATGAAATTGTCTTAGTTGTTGGGTGCTCATTGGCGATGATTGTGATGATAAATTGTTACAACTGTTTCCCTTTAATTCTTTGTAATAATAATCAGATTTTTCAGATTCAAATGAAGTTAATATATTTTTATTATTGTTTTATGATTTTATTTGGTGTCCAAGATTTGATAGATGTTGGTGGATACTTGTAGGAAGTAATCCTATATTAAGATTACGAAAACAAAACTCTAAAGAATATTTTTTTTTATTGCTATCTCTTAAATTTATAATGCATGGCAATTGAACGTTAGTAGATGATTCAGATGCCACCTCTTTCTCTGTAATAAAATCATCAGAACTATGAATATTTTTAACATTACTTATGGATCGTAAATATTCATTTTCCGTTCGAATAAAAATATCTGACATCCTTTCTATCTTTAGGTTGTTTGATATTAAAGTTTCATTTTGCTTGTCCATTGGCGTTGGATCGCAGTTAGGCATTCTTTCTTGGATATAAGGATATTCTACTGTTAATTTCAATTCATTAGAAGCCCCATTAAGCGTAGCAGAAGTAGTAATTCTTTCACTAATATCTTCGATTATTTTTGGCGTTTCTGGTTCTAACATTTCTGCACGTCGTTTTGCAGGACAATAATTTTCGTATTCTTCTTTTTCCATAGATGAAGCTCTTCGTTTTCTAGCCACATTTTCTAAGTTAAGACTAGAATTGATAGTCCACAGAGTGCTTTTGAAATTTTTATTTGGTGTACATGAGAAATGAGTGCACGTTGATAAAGTTTGGAGTATTACACTTTTCCAATTGTTATTGAAGTAGTATTGATTTTCTTTGTCCTCTATGAGCATGTTTTTCTCCATCCAATTATAAATATCAGAAAGCGATAATTTTTTATCTTGGGAATTATTTATAGCTTTAGTAATGGCATCAACGAAATAAATTGTCTTTTTATTTGATGAAAATAAATCATCATCTGAATGATATTTTTTCAAAGTGGAAGATTTTCTGTCCTTAATAGTTGCTGCTTTTGTAGTTATTATTTCATCTGAACAGCCAAATAATTGTGGTGGACCACCTGTATTTGAACGACCACGAAATACGAAGGTATCATGCTTTTCACTCATCTTTTAATTTATTTCGTGAATTTTTTAAATTAACTTTTCAGGCAATATCAATGAAGAAAAAGTGACCAATCCAAGCTAAAAGTAAAACTAATTTTAATTGATAACAGTATTATCAAAACGTGATAGGTATAGTTGAATAGAAATTGAATTCGATGTCTTTAAAACTATTTCATATGAGTATATAAAATATATAATCATAAAATTGTACTTACGGTAAGAAAAACTTATTCTGGTTTAAATATTCAATTCGCTATTAAAACTTGCTATTGATCTTAATGATACTTTCACTTATAGACTGTAGATTACAAACTGAACATAAGGTGTACATACGATACGCATATTTTGTATTTACCTTTCGCTCTCGGAAAATCTGTTATATTTAGTCGATGAATAACAACTTGTATGTATGTTTATTACAGTATTCTAAATGCCTTTGAAAAATCAGTCTATTATTATAGATTCCTATCTAGAACAATTAACCTAACCGATATCATTATCATATTATTTCTATATATTTAAATAAACATTTATTCCTTAAAACGTCGGCGGTATACAATATTTTTCTTGTGAGCCATTTCAACAGCTGAAATCATATATATGATTCACAAATAACAAAAGAAAAATATAGTATGCATATCAACATCAGAAAAAAAAATTTATTTTCACAATAACGACATATGCGTAATTTCGAGCGAAAAGGCTTTCAAAAGACGCGTAAACACAGCCAAGCCAAAGGCAACTTCCAGAGGACGCACTCTCTCTCTCTCTCTCATTCGCACGCGCGCGCGTGTGTCCCGTAGCGACGACGACGACCATTCCCGTCGCGCGAGCGTCAGGACGTGGACTTTAAATTCCTAGTGTACACCGGGAGAAAATGCTTTCACCGGCTTCTTTCGCCGGCGTTTTCTCTAGGCACTGACGACGTAGTAGGACGGTAGGTAGGCGCCTTTAACGCTCGCCGAGAGAAAGAGAGAGAGAGAGAGAGAGAGAGTGAGAGAGAGAGAAGGGAAGAGCTTTGCGAGGGGGAGCCAGCGTGGCGGCACCCCAGTGCCACTCAAGCTCACTCACTGTCTCTCTCTGGCTCTTGCTAGGCTACAAGTGCGGAAGCACCTGCTTCGTCGTCGTCGTCGCCGCCGCCGCCGGCGCGCAGGAAGAGATGGTCACTTTGCCTACACGGCGCTATTTGCTTTTCATTTCCCTCGCGTATTTTATATTACGGTCACTTTTTTCTCTCTCTCTCTCGCTCGCGTGTGATTGCATTAGGGTCCTGCGTGTGTATATATATGCTTTTTACGGCGCTATCCCCGAAAATATTAACTCAATTTGGCGTGTTGGAAAAATGTTGACGCTGGTACATGGGGGGAATGGAATTTTCAAAATGCGGTTTGAATTTTGGAGTGATTGTCTTGAGAAGCTTTTGAAGGAGGTCTTGTTTGTAAAAGATGAACAATATAAAATAGTTTTGGAAAATTTGCTGCAATACGTTATCTTTGGCGTAATTATCAGTCTGACGATAGAGCTGAATTTCTTTACATAATCAATTTAGATAATGACTTGCACCGAGATTACAGTTTTTTATTTACGGTACAAAATGAATAAATTATCACACAAAGAAAAAAAATTTGGTGTTTAATATTGGTATATTATCGGTTATTGAATTTTGTATGTACTTAGTAAGTAATATTACAAATTATACACGGCGTCGTTTAAAAAAATTTCCATTATTTAAAAAAAAAATCAAAAAGTGCCTATTTTCAATAAATCCGCATTATCGAAACGCGAAATTCCATCGATAATCGTTAAAAACCTAAGGTGCAATTTCCATTACATACGAGCTCAACGATAAAACCTCTATATATACAGTTCGCGTCCACGCGCCCTTCTCGCGAAAAAAAATTCGTTTTTGGCCCCTTTCTCTCGGTTCCTTCGGACGCTCCTACACTCGCCCACTACTCCACCCCTTCGCGCACGGGGGTGGGCAAGAGGGGGGTAACATCGTTCACGAACCCCCCGAATTCTGTGCAGTATTGACGTATTTTGAATACGTAGTCGGCTAGCCTGTACGTGTATGTGTGGGAAGGGGGGCGAAGGGGGAGAGAATGGCCAGATAGTCTTAGCGAGCGCGTGGCGGTGGTCGTCCAATTCCACGTTTCTCGCCTCGCTCTTCGCTCTACTCGCCCTTATCTGCCTCTCTCTCTCCTGCGTGTGTTCTCTCTCTCTCCCTTCTGTACCAGCACCCTATACACCCCCGCTATTTTACGCTGCCGCTTCTCTCTTTCACATTCGTTTTAAGTGTCCCTTTCTCGTCGCCCTTTTGCACCCGCTATATATGCGCGATGCTCTCTCTCTCTTTCTCGCTCGTCTCCCCCCTCTATCTCCATTTCAAAATTCTGCTTTTTATTCCTGTCCGCGTTCTCTCCCTTATTTTTATTTTTAAGCGCTCTTTTTACTGTTATTTCTATGATTTTTATCGTTTATCTCTGCTGCGGAATTCTTGTTGTTGTTCTTTTTTTTCTTTAACGTTATATGTTTCGTCCGAACGCGCCGTTTACCAACTTTCGCACTTATTGTACGGAATGGCTTCTTTGGCTCTTGGCTCGCGCGCAATATTTTACCCTACCCTCATCCTCGGAAACTATTCCGACGTTATTCGACACCGTGTGCCGGGGTATCTCATATACCACTTACCGAGCTTAGAGTGTTCTTCACTCGGTTGCCCGCTGATCCGGCCAATCATCTTCTCCTTCACACCTCTTTCACGCGATTCAAATGAATTAAGATATAAAAGATTTTTTTTTCTTTTTTATGCTGCGAAATATACAGGTTTCTCTTTAACTTCTAAAAGTGCTGTAAAAAGTAGAATTTGTAAGAACTGAAGAAGTGAAAATAAAAGAATGTTCAATAAAATAAAAAGATCATAATACGAAGTAAGAAACGCGTGTGTTATAGACTGGAGTTTGAATTGATTAACGCAAATAAAAACTCGAATCGCTATTACATAAATTATTCATTTCTGCTATCCACTAAAAAACCGAAGACACATCCATCTCTATATAACCTCTAATTATCAAATCACAAAGATCGTTTACAGTAGGAAGCGCGCCCGATATCGCCAGCCCCAAAAAACCTAAAATGCTTAATTAAAGTGTCAATTTACACATCCACTTATACACGCGTGTATCCGGGCACACCACCTCCTCAAAAGAGAGAGAGAAAAAAAAGGACACGCCACAAAGGCACGCATGCAAAATCCATCCCGATTAGAGCGCGATTCCGAATTCCCATGAATACCGAAAGCCCGGGCATAAAAAATTAATCCGTCTGTCAGTCAAGTGTCACGAGCGCTTCTCTCTATCCCTCCCTCTTCCTCGTATTATTCGAGAGAGAGAGAGAGAGAGATGCGCGGCGTCCTATAAGTCAAGGTCCAGGCGGATCCCACGTATACACACACATATATACACAATCCCTATACACACACGCGGGTATAGAAAAGTCGAGCGGATATATATTAGAGAAGAGCGAATAAGAGGAACGAGTAGACTATACACACGCACACATACAGCTCCTTAGCTACCAAGCGCTCTTCTGTCGCTCAAGCGGAGAATTAGCGCGGGTGTGTATATGTATACATCTACGTGTGTGAATTGCAAATCGGCCGAAGGGGCCGCCGCGCAGCAACGTAGGAAAAAAGAGCGTCCAGGTCCGATAAGTCACCGTCCAGAGAGAGGCTGAGAGAGAAGAGGTGGGAGATTATCTCTCTCGCTCGCGCCCGGGCCAATTAAACGCATTGCTTTAAATTTATGAAAATAAATGGAATCTCGAAGAACAGCCCGAGAGCGCGCGCGCGCCCTCGCCGAAGGAGCCGAGCCGCTGCCCCTTTTTTATGGCTTTTATCGCGTGAGCTCGCCACCTTTTTCGGACGATTTAATGCGCGCGTGACTATGTATGCGCGACACGCGAAATAACGAGGTGTGTGCGTTATACGTATATAGACGCGGAGAGAGTAAGTAGCTGCGCTTAATAATTATTGAATAAACAGCTGATTTAGTGATCGGAATTCGGGGCTGAGTTAAGAGATGGATCCTGGATCTCATTTTCCGTAAAATCACATAATTCTACTGTTTTATTTTCGTTGTCAAGGATATACCGCGCTTAATAAGTGCTGATTCTATACGAGTTGACTTCGTCATCCTGATTCAATTCCCTGTACGAATTGTTTACCTTTCGCGGGGTGCTCGCGCAAATCAAATTTTTAACGCTTTAAAAACGACTCTCCCTCGCTCCAGCCCCGGTTATTTGGCCACTCATTACCCCCCACGTGTGCGAGAATCCGGAGGGGGAGAAAAAAGCAATGCACGACTAATTTGTCCTGCTTAAAATTCATATTGAAACACGCGCGCGTGCGCGGAGGTTCATGCACGTGCAACGAAAACGCAATTTCGTCGAAAAGAGAGGGGAAGAGACACACATACACATACATGAGAGAGGAAGGCAAATTTCGTATAGGTTGTCGCAGAGTATATATAGAGGCAGACAAAAGCGCTTGTGCGCGGGCGCGGCGTTCTCGGACGAGGTCCGCGCGCTGTTTGACCGAGACAAAGAAAACGTTCATTAGGGAAACGCATTAGCGGGCGAGAGAGGAGGTGGCTCTGCTCCTCGTTCTTTTTCTCTCTCTCCTTCGCTCTTCTCTCTCTCTCTCTCTTTAACCCCACACGCTGGAATGCGCTTTTAAAACTCGGAGAAAAGGCCCAGCGCGCGGTGTGGATTTGCCAAGGGTGCAAATGAGAGAGTTCGGTGGGTGCGTTTACTCGAGAGAGAGGGAGAGAGCGTTTATCTCGAATCGCGATGGCGTGGCTCTCCGAACGAACGAGCCCGAAGAGACGTTTTATCTCTTTCTCGGCTATATACACGCGCCGCGGACGGGAAAGAGAGGGAGGGAGAAGAGTTAAGGACCGACGTGCGGGAGAATGAGCTGATTCGAATCGACCGTGATTTACCATTGCTCGTTCGATTAGGCTCTTAGGCTCCCGCTCTCTCTCTCTCTCTCGTTCTCGTCGTCCCGCGAGCCCTCGCTTTCTTTGTACACACGGCGGAAAGGTCTGCACACGCGCGAACCGAGAGAGCATTCTACAAATTTTATCGCGGCGCGTGCGCGCACTGGTCGATTGAAAATTTACGCTCTCCGAGCGCTTCTTTTGCGCCGCGAGGAACAACCCGTCGTTGTACGTGCTGTATATAGGCGTACAAGGTTGTTTGTCGCGGCTTTCAATGTCAGTTAAATAAAATCAATAATTATTGCAATTAACACATTTGCAGAAATCTTTATGCATATAAGAAAAGAAATTCAGAAATCTACCCTTAACTGTCACGCTGGCAGAAAGAACAAAAGGTGCACGGGGTTTGAAAAATATAATTCGATAAAGCTACACACGCCGCGGAGACCTCGCTGAAAGAGGGAGAGAGAGAGAACAGCAGGGGTCTTTTGAGAAACGCGACTCTTCTGGATACGCCCCCGTTTCCCTCTAACGCGGGGCAAGTTCAAGGATGCGCCTCATTTCAGGTAATTAAGTTCCCAGAGCGAGATTGCATCTCTTCTTGTTACGTGTGTGTGTGAGAGAGTGTGCGAGGCTATGGTCTTCTTTTATGAAAAAACGAAGGAATCTCTTTGGACGTATAATGCATCCGCTTCGAAATAATCTACGTCTACAAAAACAGTGTGTATAGTTTTTTGTATATATATATAATGTGAAATGTGCAATTTAATTTTCTGCGCGTCTCGTATAATTAATTGCGTTCTTGATATAACTATAATGTTTACAAACTATAGAGATTTTACAGTTAAATGACTGGCATCTTTAACGACCGAAATCCATGGGTGTTCTATTTTTACCATCATATATCATCTGGTATCCATTATATGAAAAGGTAAAAAATAAAGAATGCAGAGGATGTTATTGAAATTCTAAAAAGAAGAAAATTGTTAGAAGTTGAGTAATGAGAATAAGTTAATATTCCTATCAGAATAATTTTTTTTTATTTAAATAATAAAAAAATTGTTGCGAATTTTTATTTTTATCATTTAATTCAAAGGGTACAAAGCATAAAACAAATCTCGAACTAATCAGGGATGCCACAGAAAATACTTCTTTAATGAATTTTTGAATTAAAATGTTTATTTATAAAAATCGATAAGTTAAACAATGATTTTACTCAACATTAAATCGATTAAAACGTTCGTGGAATTCAGCACCGCCAAACATCACTGCAATATCCAATATATCATTTTTTTAAACGTGCGCTCTACTCGCTCGTCACAAATTTTTTGTAGCTAATAGATTTTTTTATGCCACCAATATTTGTAACATTGATAATAGTAACAGTATTATATGTAAATATATTTATGTAAAGGGCTTAAGCCCGCTTAATGTTGTAAATAAATAAATAAATAAATCTCACAAACAAATCTCATTCCGAAAGCAAACCAAAAACTAGAATGCTCGTCAAACCTGACATTAGGACCATTGTAAGATAAGCTCAAGGACAATGTAACTTATTTACCCGTACCTTTCCGTGGCCCGTTATATAAGCTTCCCGGGGGTGGAGTCACGCGGCGCCTCCCCGCGCAAGCGAGAGCGAGTGAGAGAGTGCACACACATCTGACAGAATCGTGACGTTGACTGACATCGGACTGGCGTTTCGAATGATTTTTGAATGTCCGAAATTATACGGGGACGAGCCGCGAACGACACTCGATTCACGCGAGAACGTCGCTCTCGTGATTTACATTCACTCTTTCTCTCTCTCGCTCTCTCGCTCGTCGTATTGCATTATTTGTGCTTAATTATAACTCCAAATCAAATCTCTCGGCTTCCATGAAAAATTCGATTTTAATCTTTGAATTGGTATTTGCTCGGAGTATAATACTAGGGTGAGTGATAACTTAATAAGGTACTATATAAAAGTTGGAGAGGTTGAAAGGATTCTGTTTCATATTTAACATTTTTTTAGATGATGTAAGAACGTTAAGCATATAACAGAAGAATATACACGTCATATAATTTTTTTATTTATTTATTTGAATTTTATAAATTAAAGAGAGCACAGAGGTATTTTTATCGAATTTGATATTTATGTTTGATATTTGATTCAATGTCCAGGTTATCAATGCAAATTCTATCCGGTATGTGTCGCAAAAAACCATGCATTATAAGCCATATTATAATATATCTCGTCGGGTGGGCTGATAAAGGAGTTATTTACAAAAAGCGCTGAAAAAGGAGCTATTTCAAATGAGCCCAATATTGAAAATAAACATAACATAACAAACCATGCCAACTTAAATTTTGAGCAAAAGAAATGACTCCCTAGGTAGCTCCTCTTGAGCGCTCATTCGAAATAGCTCCCAGCTCCTTCTTCAGCACTTTTTGGAAATAGCTCCTTTTTTCTCCCACCCGACGATCTATGAAATATTTTAATATCAGAAATGCAGAATTCGTAAGTATAACAAACTATACATTATTACACGTATTTTTGTCTGGAAATGTTTTAATACAACTATACTATAATAGTAATTTTTTATTTTCAAATGTGGATGTAATTTTTTCTATACGTTGTTGGAACAACATTTTCTCAGTGTGCGCGTATGCCAAGTCCTCTTACCATTCTTAATTTAAATATAGACATTGAAAAAAGATATTTCACTCTATAGCAGCACCCAAATAATATCCTAATCCAAAAATAATATATCAATGCAAAATAAAAACCTGCTGAAAAGGTTAGTAGGTTTCAGCAGAAAGAAACCTTTATCATCTCCCGAAAAAAAGCGTTCCCACGCGTGTTTAGTTTTTTCCGCCGTCGGCGCATATCTCTCTCCCTCTCTCTTTCTGCAGATAATAAAAACAACAAACAGTATTCGGATAAAGCTTAAACAGTAGAGGCTCGGCGAGAAAGAGAGAGAGAGAGAGAGAGAGAGAGAGAAAGAAAGAGCGAGAGATAAAAAGTGGCCACGGCGGTGGCATCTCGGCTCTGCAGCTCGTTTTCTTCCTCGTCGCGGATGCAACAACGGCATCCGCGCGCACTTACTTCTTTTTCCACCTCCTCCTCCTCCACCCGCGGCCCGAAAATAAAGCCGAAAGCACTTCCGTCGCGCACGCGCGGCCCGGGAGAGGAGCACCGGGGCGGCGACGGCGTCTGCGTCCCGGTATATTTCTTCTATTGTCTAGCCGGCGAGTTTCCTATTGTTTCTGGAATTTATCGCTTCACGGGAAGTTTGGCCGAGCGGGGCTTGTAGCGCGCACGGTGCTTTCATCTCGGGAGGGAGGGAGAGAGAAGAGGGAGAGGGAGACGGCAGGATAGATAGGCCGCCGCGGCGATAATTAGTACTTCTTCAAATTATTTATGCCAGAGTATAAATCAGCTTTGAGGCTAATTGCCTGCTTTGATACGAAAAATTCGAGAAACTTATGACGCGCGAGTGTGTGAAAACGTTGGTTGCCGCGCGCGTGGTGGTGCATGAATGAATGCGCGCGAGTGGATAAAAAATGTAACTGAGTTGATTTATGGCACGATATCCTTCGAATGTATTTATGGTTTCGTCCAGAAGAAAAGAAATTAATTTGTGAATTGATTTTTTCAGATCGGGGTTTTGTTCGTAACGAGTAGGATGTCAATGGGTCGTCTTATAACTATGTAAATTTTTTTTTAAATCATATTTTATGTGTTTTTAAACTCAATGATGATTAAAAATAAATTTCGCATAATACATATAGTTTCTGTAAATTGATTATCGTTATGTTCGATTTAAATTATGAAACTTCATTTTCATAAATTCAGGTATTTACTTCATAAGGCTGCATATATAGGAGAAAAAATGATTGCTTTTTTTTAAGATAAAAAACAAGGATAATCTTATAATACAAATAAGGCTTTCAACTTATAGCAGATTTCTGAAATATTTTCAAAAATATTTAATGGTTTGTAATCTTCTAAAAATCTATTTAAATTAACATACGATTTTACGGTGTTCCTTTACGGCACACAGACAACAGGAGCAATTTGCGGGAAAACCGGTTCTTTCACGAAAATTCGAGCGCACGTCAGACGTGTGGAATCTAAGCGTCGACTCTTTAAACATAAAGATTCTTTTCAGGTTTCGTTCGGAATTTCTACGAATCTCATTCAAAACTCAAATCTTTTTTCACGATACATATAAAGTTGTTTCTCATGCTAGATGGTATAGATATTATATTGATTTCAGATATTCAACGCATATTTTAAAAGAATCTAATCGTATTATGAATAAGCAATTTATTTAACATAAAGTTGTTTATGAAGGTGATTATCTGTTACTATATTACGAACAATTTTCTTATATGAATATTTGTTCATGCTCAACTCTGAAATCAATTTTATACTTCTATAAAAATGCAATGAATGTGTATTATTGTGTTTTATTTTATGAACATATTGTACTTATTATATTTTCAACAATTTTTTAGATTTTTCATAGAAAAGATGCTAAAACAATTTACTGTAAATGGAGTAATTAGTAATCGTTTTGCAGCAAATACCGATATGTTACACAAAGGAAAAATAAAAATTTAAACATAAATAATAATATAAAACAAAACTATTTTCGACATTAAAGATATTGTTATTTACAATTTTAACGTCATCTTGAATAAGTAGTTTGCCAACCACCTACAATGTTTCTTCATCAACTAAAAGACGTAAAATAATTCTGTTCTATTTTATCATGTTTTTCCAAGCCCCTAACCAAACAGTATACACACACTAATACATCCACAAACGCAGTAAATTGACAAAATATTCTCTATCAAGCATAATGGAGCAAGATAAATCAGATCGGAGCTCGCGTAAATTTTTCACGCAAGAATTTCGAACAGAAAGGTTAAACGGGGGAAAACATAATCGCCCGTCATTCATCTTCTTGGACTTAAGAACTCTTTGAGAGACTTTCCAGCAAACGCGCACAAGAACGAGAGAGACAGAAAAATCCAAGGTGTGCATGAAAAATCGGTACACGATGCAGAGTGGTTCCCGCACGATTTTCTACACGAGAATACTTATGTGTGTGTGCCACTGCTCGCTGCGAGTCTTGTGAAAACTACCCTCGCACGCATACATATAGTCGCGCGCAAGGTCGTAAGTCGTAACTCAGTGGAGGCGGTGGCAACGTCGGAGGGGGGGAGAAGAAGCGCCGTCGGAATCTCTTCAGAAAAATAAATCTTCTTTTCTCGGAAAACTAGCGTTTTGAAAAAGCAACGCTCGCGCGCGCCCCCCTCCCCTCGCGCTCTTTCTCACTTGTTACCTTAGCACGAGCTCGATGTATATGTATAGCTCTCCCACCTTCGTTTCTATTTTTTTTTCTCAACGTCCAGCGACGTACATCAGCCAAAATAGGCCCCAGTCACGCGACGACTTATGTAACGCGTTTAAACTTATTTATCGACTCGAAAGTAATGCGTGGATTTTTTACGATTGTCAAATATTTTTGGTATTGTTTGGAGGTTATTTATTGGTAGTTGGTTTTGGGTAAATACCAGAAAATATTATAGGTGTTTAGTCGAAATTCTATGTAATGATTCTTGATGTAGTTTTGTTAGTAATTATATAATTTACTATATCAGAATAATTATTCAATTTTAATTTAATAATTTATGTTTTTTTAGTTTATTATATAAAATGTCTGTTTAAGCTCTACAATATTCATAACGTTAAATTAATTTTTACAATACAACTTTTACAATACTTTGCATTCACATGAAAATACGACGCAAGATGGAAATTTCTAATGATGTTTATGATTGATCTATAGTCGCAACCGAAGAGAACGAATGAGTATTGGAACCCCGCAATACACAAGTTTCCATCATCATGAAAAATTATTTTAATTCAGTTCCATCGACTTTTGTGCATCGCACTATACATATAGCACAAACTAATAGTCACCTTCGCCAGATTTTCTCAAAACCTTTTCCTCAGAGTTCCCGCGAAGCCAGCTCATATATTTCAGTCCCGAAAATTTATGCCACGTAACGCAGAACAATGGACACCCCGCGCTGTAGCCGTGAAACCGAGTGGACGGGCGCAAAAAAAAATTTCAAGGGGACAGGTGTAATCTCAGCCACAGCGGGACGATAACGCGGCGTGTGCCTTTTCCCAGTCATGCTAAGTTAATGACAAAATTTTGTTTATACTTAACAAAAGTGTTTACTTGTAAGGTGTTCAAATATTTTCATATAGATATGTAAAAAATAAGCTTAGAAAATGGAACATCAGTTAAACATTCTGATTTTAACTTTAATTTATCTATAAATTTTGATTTAGCTTACAAAAAACCGTTTATTTTTAACAATTAAAATAGAATTATTAAATTATTTCCATCAAATACGCTCACTTCGAACTACTACCCTTCGAAATAAAATATTCAAAATCCAAAAATTCGCTTATCATTCCCGCACCATCACTTACTCTTTCAAAACCCTCACCTGTTCTAATAAGAACCAAAAATCTCCGATCCACACCAGATCCCTGCATCTTCGTTCACAAAGACCGAAATAATTACGCATGCTTCGCGGAAAAATCAGAGAAAAAACTAGCCCGGATATTCGCGTCATCGAGCCTCGGCGTGAAAAATGATTTCACCTTACTTACGCCCATTCTGTATTCATCTCTCCCTCTCTCTCTCTCGTCTACATAATTTCCACGTACACGCTGAATGCGTGAGCTCGTCCGACTGAAAGAGCGCGGCGAGTTCCACACATACATAGCCTCACTGGTGTTCATCCCTCTCCGCAGACTGCGGACAATCGGAGCATTGTCGCCTATATACTACTGGCAGCCTCAGAGATCGGCGGCGAGAGCATCGTCACACAGCAGCCTGTGGGAATAACATGTTACTTCCGGCGCGAATTCGAAAATGCACCTTTCTTCTTCTCCTCGTTCGCTCGTTCTCTATACCACGTGTGTTCTATCGCGCGCGCCACCTTCGGTTCACAATAAAAGCCGCCCAACTCTTTTACGTCGAGCTTAACTTTTCCACGAGCGTGCCATACACACACGTAGAGAGAGAGAGTGTCGGTAGTAATAAAAAAATTACAGGTTCCCCGGGAGGCGCTGCCGCCGCGGCACCCGCAATCAGTCGGCGAGAAAAAAAAATTACACGTTCTTTTTAATTCGATTTGCGCGCGCGGCCCTCCCCCTCCCCCCTTCGGGGCGTTCGTTCTTTCGCTCGCGCTATATGTGTGTATCGCGACGTTGGTGTGCGGGCTGAATGAATCCAGAGAGGTGAGAGAGAGAGAGAAGTGCTCTGGAGAAACATTCCGGTCACAAATTACGATTCAACGTTGCTTTTCCCGCCTTCCTACGGTCTCTTTTCTCGGCTCCCCCCGCGCGCGCGCTCGCTCGCGACAAGTTGGTCGTGCGCGCAGCGGATACAGAGAGAGAACCCTTGGAAAGTCGAGGAGTATATACCCTGCAACCTGACACGAGCTCCGTCGCTGCGAATTTCCGTTTAATCTTTTCATTAAAGGGTGCTTTTAATTTTTCGCGCAATCACAGCCTTTCGCTGTGAATAACCGTTACAGTATCGCCATCATTTTTGCGTGCGGGCCGTTGTAATCGTTTAGTTTATTGCTTTTGAATTTGTATCCTAGTTTTTATTAATCGTTCTAGATAATGGATAGTATTTGAAATCGTTTTAAAATTACTTTTAAAAAAGTTGAACATAGTTTTCGTAGTTATACATACTTTCTAAAGCATAACCTGTGTTGAAAATTTTCATCATAAAATTTTATACATACGTTTCGCAATTTTGAAAAAAGAAAATTTAGCTTATACTCTTTACTCGTGGATAATTTATGACAGTAGTAAACTAAAAAAGTGTTAAAATACTTGTGTTTGCAGTTTCCTGACTAGAATTTTATATTTGAAAAAATCAACTGACTGCTGATATAAAATGCAAAATAGTGCAAATATACTATTTTATAGTCCTAAATCAGCTACTGATTCAAAATTGCAAATTTTTCAGAATAGTAGAATAGTATTTTCATTATCAGATATAGTAAAGATCCACTTGTCTGAGTATATGCCTCACTTTTCAGTATTTTACGTACTATATTTCTAGCGAAACAATTTATTTACTATGACAAATAATTTGGTCGTTTGTACCAGGGTACACTTACATGTATTTGGTAAAAAGCAGAAAATTCACCACCTCTAAAAACCAAACCGACTTTTTTCCGAAACCCACATTACTCTCGACCACCAGAATACAAACCTTTCTCTCTAATCCACGCCGAAATTCGGCGCCGAGAGAAGATCGGTATAAGACCGGGTCGAGGGTGTGCTGACGGTGCTACTGCGTGCACTCAGTTTGCGCCCGCGCGCGCGTGAGTCCAACCACCACGTGTTGTTTTGGGCGGATGTTTTCAAACGGGTTAGTGCGCCTGACCGAGCGAAGGATATAAAAGCTCTGCTCGCGCTCGCTCTGCTGAGAGAGTGAGAGAGAAAGAAGGAAAGAAAGGGAAGAAAGAAAGACGCCCAGGAGACCTTGGGGCTCGCGCGCGAGCGAGCGAACGCGCACCTATACAAACAGGTCCGCCTGAAAAGCAAATATTTTGTTGTGATGCAAGAATTCACGAGTTTAATGGAACCTTTGCTACGCACAGCCTTTCCTGTTTAATCGATGAAATTTCTCTCTCTCGCTTTTTCTAGCAAGAAAAAAAAGTACACGTTCTGCGCGCTTTCAAGTTTTATTATTTTGCGCTCGCAACAGCGTTCTTTGTGCACTTATCTTTCGAAAAATTTTCCCTTTTACTACTCGTGGAAGGTAACTCTTGTCGGTAAATATTTCGGAGCGTAGATTGTTACAAATATTACCGTACAAAAGTATTCTCCAACCTCTAAATTTTCAAAGAAAAATAGATCTCTTAATTTTGTAAAAATTTTGTAAAAATTTCTAAATTTTCAAAGAAAAATAAGTCTCTTAATTTTGTAAAAATTTACTGATCGAAGAAACAAAAATTTAGAAAAAAAATCCAGATAGTTCAAAACGTCTCTTATAGTACATTTGAAATTTCCGAATATTTCGCCACACCATCACTAAATTAGCCGTCACCCATTAAACCAATTACCGTAATATGTTTAAATTAGAATATTTATATCCGCCCCTCGAAAAAAAAAACAAAAAATTGAATTCCACGCTCAAAATTTTCGGCCCGCTCATTTATATTTTTAACAGGATCTCTCCGGCAATTTGAATAACAGACCTTTACGGCGAAAAGAAGAGCTTAAGATTCCTCTGCATTTTTATTGCTTAATTTTGAAAAGTAAATTTTCAAGAAACTCCCCCCCTTCCCGCCTAAGAAACTATCTTAGTTAAAACGCGCAGACGATCATTATCTGAAATTTCGCTGGCTCCACTCTCTCGATGCGCGCCCGTGTAAGCGCCATTATCAGAGATCAAAAAGAAACCGATCTCGCCGAGCGATAATTCCGGCAGAACATTAGAAGCAACGATGCATCTTTCTCTCTCCCTGCTTCTTTTTTTCTCTCCGCACGCACACACATCCTACGCGCGTGCGTGTGTATTTCCTAGTGCATCCCCCGCGCGTTCGCTCGGCCGGAGAGGAGAATAACAATGGCGGATGCTTCGACGGACTCGACAAAAGAGTATATGTGTGTGCGTGCGCGTGAAAAACCACCCGCGTCGCAGGCGCCGATTTTCCCCTGCGCGTCGGCTAGACGGGAAAAAGACCGGCCGAAAGTCTCTTTGCTGGCTGTCGAAAAAGAAGAAGAGAGGAGAGAGAGAAAAAAATAACATAACGTCGAGCGCAATTCTCGGAGAAACGTGAAAAGATTTTTATGGTTCAATTATTAGTCTGTGCCTCGTCCTGCTTATCCGGTGAGTTACGCTCTTCGATTTAATTTGGTGAAGAATGCTTGTCACATAAATAATGGTACACTCGGAATGGAAACAACAATGTTCGGCAAACAATGTATATATATATACGTTTTGCAGAGAGTTACTTAGACGTCTTACTAATTTTGATTTATCGACGGTGTGATTTAACGAGAATTTGAAAATAATGTCATTCTTGTTCGTACACGTGTAAGGTAGTGATTTTTTCATTAACGTGTGAAATACGATCTTATGGTGGTCTCAAAACTTTTGGTGGAGTTTTGCAAAATTTCATTGGCCCACGCATTAAAGAATCACGAATACTAAAACATCGCCCAACTTATAAAATTCACAAAAAGAAAAATAAATTTCAAAACCTATCGCATACACCCAACCAAGCCATTATTCTCAAAGAAAGAGCGATAGGCCTTTTCGCGGAGAAAACGATTCACCCTGTGAAAGAGCAAGAGCGAGATGAATAGATTCTAGACTGGAATATTCATCAGCAGACGGTCGATTTAATTACGCGCCTACTCGCATCCACCGTTAATTAATTTGGCCGATAGTTTAGGCATGATTAAGCTGGTGCTCAGGGGGGCCAGGCTGCTATATAGCACCCGAGAGCGCGCGAGATCGAAATGCGCGCTAGCTATAGCGTCCTCCGGCTTCTGTTGCCGCGCGCGGGATGCCTCCACTCGATAACGTTCTAAATCAGCCGCGATCTGATTATGCGAAATTTATTGCTACTTAGCAGGATCTCGTCCCAAGGCCGTAGTGCGCTTGCTCGTTTTGCGCGATCGCGTGTTATAGTGTACGTGTAACCGAAATCAAGAGTGAGTGCTTGCGTGGTCGTGAGGATGCGTGATATTTGGTTAATTTTTAATTGTGTGGAGTGTTAAAGAGTTATTGTGTTATTAGATGTGAATGATTCTTTCTGGATTTTATAAATGTTTTATTGTATGATTGGGTTTTGATGAACTAGTCTTTTCGGTCCTGCAGTTCTTGTTATAATGTTAAGCTATCTACTCGCTCACGATTTATATATATACGGTAAAATTCTTTTGTGGATTCGATAATTTTTAAGAAAAATATTATAGTCACTTAAATTTTAAAAACAAGTCTTCTATTTCATATCAAAACTGCAATTTCACCTACATTCAAAACGTTGTCCTTCATCTATATTTGCAAGCGTGAGATTCGCTGATGGCGCAGTTCTTTTCTTATCGCGATAGTAATAAAGCGAAAATAAATACAGCTTGAGCGCTGCAGATAACGATTTATCTTGCATACTTAGTCAATTTTTTAAATGTTGCATTCTGATTCAAGAATAGAGTTTGCGGGAAGTGTTCTCATTAGTTAACTCTAACCTGATGACAATATTGAAGTACGTTTGTTTGGAAATCCACATTAAATTCATAAGGAGGTTGAAGAAAATCGTCCCAATTAGATTGTCTTTATGAACTAAAAATAATAAGATTTTTTAATGATAACAAAATTAATTCATTTACAGTTTAAATGCATATGAGTCCCTAACCATAGATTAAGGACGTTCTCCGAGAAAACGATTTTCTTGTGATTTTCCTGAAAGTTGCAGAGAACGTTTGATTTAATGTCTT
>UXGD01000374.1:0-63219 GCA_900474315.1 Torymus auratus
AAACGGGACAGGGTGTAACATCTTCATTTTCAACCTAGGAGACCAGTCCTGTAAACCATATTGGTGTGCAAAGCAGGACACCGCCTGGGGATGAACAAAAATTTCCAAAATAGTCCATTTTTTGACTCTCTACAAAAGTGGACCTTTTTGAGACAGTTTTGTATATTTCCAGGCTGCGCCCTGCGTTGCCCACTAATCTGAATTACAGGATTCGTTTTCTAGGTTGAAAATGAAGATTTCCGACGCTGTCTCGTTTATGTGCTTCGCAGGGCAAGCTCATAACAGCAACAAATTACTTGAAAAAAAAAATCTAGTTTATATATAGTTAAAAATATAGTGGATTTTCCCATATATACGACAAGATCTGTATTCAGATTAATTTTTCATCGTTCTTCTTTAAACATTCACCAGATCGGGAAAAATCCAAAATTTCGATCGTTTCATGACGAAACTGGCCCTAATCCATAAAAATAGACCAAAAAATGATTTTGTTCTCCCTGAAAAGCCATTCGACAGAAATAATTCGCGCGCACTTCACTCGTCCTCCGCAGACGAAATCCAGCACCGTCAACAGCCCCCGCGACCTCCACACACGTTTTCGGCTCTCCCGTCACGATTTATAAATACACCCGCACGGATATATAACTCTCGCGCGAGTATATTGCAAACGCGCGTTAACGAGAGAGCTTCGCGCACGGCTGTCAGCACTTGCAGGCGTGAAAAAAGCAGTTTCACACATATATATAATAGCTGGCTCATCTTTTTCCCCTCCTACCACGTATACCTCCCGTAGCGCGCGTAAATTGATACAAAAAGCCAGGGCGGCTATTACAGTAATTACCGGGAAGATACGCTCGCGCGCTTTACAATTGAAATTTCGTCGGAATATAACGCCCTCGTAATTACGCGCGCATCCTTGTATATATATAAAAAGTAGACGTAGCAGCCGTCGACTGTATTTTCGCTACATCCATCCATCCTCCGGCCCGCGGCGACGGAGCTTTTTTTTTTCTCCCGCCCCGCAACTGTCGTTTTTTCATCATTTTCCCGGGCGCTCGGGACATCTGCTGCTGTCTCTCTTCATCCCACGCGGATGGAAGCAGCACCTCCAATTTGGCTGACATGCCATTCAATGGCCGCGCGCAGCCAGTCTGGGATCGCTCTGTTTTTTTTTTTTATTCGCTGGAGGAGCCTCTTTCAATTTTAGCGCACGCCGCCGTGCCTCCCCTCGGTTTTGAGCTTGGCCGCACGCCAATTCGCCGCAGACGCGACGGGTCTATATACATATATATATGCACGTGTATATACGTGTACCCTCTCTCTCTGTCTCGAGCGCACAGTGCTTTCGGAACAGGTATACATACGTGCGCGCACATATATATAGATATACGTACGTAGGCGAGGTTGCCTAACAGTCTCTATCTCACTGCCGAGTAAGAGGTCGCCGCGCGGAAATACGCCCTCTCTCCCACCACGCCCATAGTGTACCTAGGCAAAACACACAAATTCGCAAATCTGCACCCCTTATTCTACCCCCCACACACATACGTACGAGCGTCCGGAAAATGCTCGACTGTACTGTATACCGTGGAGAGGGGGGGTTATTTCAGCGCCCGCCGGCTGCAGTGGCCATTGTGCGTTGTTCGGTGCCTACTGGCTATATATACACCAGCACTACCCTCTCTTTTCATGATAAATTGAACCGTGAAAGGAAGCGAGGCAAATCTGGCTCGCGCGCCAACGATCTGCGATAGGCGCGCTTCCAGCTTATACGGTCGCAGCAGGCCAGGGCTTATCGAAAGGACGAGCGCGCGGATATTAAATTAAACGTCAGTTTTCGAAGGGAGTATATAGTCGTGTGTGCGACGATCTTGCGACTGTGATATGACGATCGCAGAAGCAAGCCGGCTGCTTCTCGCTTTATGAGGAAACCCCGTTATGATGCATTCGCCTACTTCCGCGGGCCGATTAATATTGCCGAGGGGTTGTTATCTTTCGGGAAGGCGGAATAGCATTGTCGTGGTCAAGCCGGAGAATTTGATGTCGCTTGATGATAACTTTATGTGCGGTGCACGAATAATGATTGAAGCGAGGTTTGGTTTTTCGTTACTCCGCTGCACATGCGCGGACGATTATTATTATTCTTTTGGGTTAGCGAAGAGAAGCGAAACACACATCTTGTGTGTGCTACATAGATAGAGGGATATTAATTATGGGGGGACGGCGTCCGTTGGGGACTTTTTTTTTGCGCGTGCGAGGCGGTACAGCGATAGCGTTATAATCATTTTTCAAAAGTGAATAACTCTCGCCGCGAGTTTTTTGTATATTAAGTACGTAGTAATAAAAAGCGCCACGATTATAGCGTTGAAAGAATATAAATACCGGAAAATATGTCGTGTAATATTTATAAGAGCGAAAGTACGCGACACGCTGAATTTTCTCGCGGATATATACGTTTGTTTATTAAATTGTGCGGCAGCTGTTGTGTATTATTATCGGCGTCTCGCGCGCACATTGTAAAAGTGAAAATTGAAAAATAAACACAGGCTATTCGACAAGCGTGTGGGTGGAGAGAGAGAGAGAGGCGGAGAGTTACTGTTGCGAGGGAAAACGCATCAATACTTTTGAAAAATTGTTTCGCACCGCGCGCCCCGTGCAATGTAAAAATACACTGTTTATTTATGCGGATCATAAATACGACGTAGAGGCTTAAAAAAAAGCAAAAAAAAAACGAGGGAGAGTGGTGTGTATCGTTCATTTAATTTACGCCGAAAGAATGACGCTGTTAACGTCATCAAGATACGTGATAAATCGGTTTTCCGGGTCGACGGGGGGAAAAAAAACTAAAATATCTCGTCGTAGGTCACCGAAACTCATTTTCTTTTTTTTTTTGTGGGGTGTTCTCTTTTTTTTGTCATATTTTATACTTTTGATATTTTTATCTACTTTCCGTGTTCTAATAGTGATTTATAGTCTGCGGATCGAGCCTCAATCATTTATAGCGATAAAATTAATTTAAAAAAATTTACGACTATACATATAGCGAACCTATTATACAATCACTTATTCTTCGCACACGACAGGGCGATTACACATCGCGCGCCCTGTAGTATAGTACCCCCATCGTTCCATCTTGTCGTGAAAATCTCGTGGACGCGCCGCCTATTTCGGGCCCAGACGCTCGCGCAAATCCTCAGCGCGCACCGTAATGAAATTCCGCGATTACATTTCATTTTCTCGTCAAAATCCAGCTCCGCAGAACCCTGGTATTACACCTCTCTCTCTCTCTTTCTCGCAAGACTTTTCTCTTCTTCTTGCTTCTCCTGAAATCGCGTGCGGCGTCCTGGCTTGTTTTAACGCTTCGCAATCGCGATACCGCGTTTGTTTAATCGCGCGCCCACGTATATACGTGTATAAGAATTGCACTCTGTGTTGTCGTATACCTACACACACGCGTGAGTGAATTGGAGTTCGCGTGCTTGCCTCGCTCGCTGATTCGATTTACATCTACAACGAGTTTTCTTTTTACCGTCGTGCGTCAGCGCCCTTATAGCTCCGTTGTTGCCTTTGCTGTCGCTGTTGTCGTCGCGAAATGTCGTCGCAAAGGGGCGCAAAAACGCTCGGGCGGCTGCTGTGATGGCGACTAGCGTAGCGGATTCGATCGCTGGTGTTGAGTGCGACGTCGTTAGCACGGGGGAGGTGTGAATACTTTCTGTTCTCGGGGTGGTTAAATGAGAAGAGTAGGAACTGAATCGAGTGAATATTGTTGTAAACGTTGTTTATGCAATTATTAATTCTCACGACCTTATTTGGCCATAGTCGACAAATTCGGTAATGTTTCTCCTGTGATCGCCTAAATATATAACATAGATGCGATATTTTATTATACCATGATTTACTTGCTTTATTTTAGTTCGCGTTGTGAAATGGTAATGTTATGTTTCAATAACACATTCGCATAATAATTATTTAACGTGATCGGAATATTACCAAATCTGGCGAGTACGGCAAAGTGGCGTGGGACTACGTTGTTTAAATACTCATTATTACGTGAAATATTCTACATGCTGAAATTTAATTTTACAAAGTAAACCAACCAGAGAGAAAGATTTTATTATCGTAAAAGTTTACGTGCAGAATCATAAAATTAAAAAGAAATTTTTTAAAATTATGAAATATTTAATTTACAAAGAAAAAAACATCAATACAATGTCCAAGTGTACCCGGTTGCCAATAACGTTCTTCGGTTAAAATAAAATGAAACTACAAAAAACCGCCCAAGCAAAACCATTTTCGATGCATCGTCAAAATAGCGCCTTATCGATCTCCACGATAATATCTGATAAAACATGCAAGATTCGCCTAAATTAAATATGCACAACTCAAATTTTACGATATATCTTTATCTCAGTACCAAAAAAACTACTTCATTAAACACAGCATTAATTATTCACGATCGCCTCGTGCTTTATTCCATCTCATGAATGCATGAAATGTTAAATTGCCAATAAAACATTAAAGAAAATCCAAAAATGACTGCAGGAAGCTCTAGAGGTGCCACGTAACACGTTTGCGGTGCCATCCGAACAAAACCTTATTTTATATTCTGGTTTATCATCTAGGTTAGCTTAAACTGTTAGAAAATTTCTTAAGTTTAATGTACATTCTGCGCAATTTAACTTCATGGAAGTACATTTACTTTAATAAATTTTCATTAAATTTCAGAAATTTGCATTAAATTTAATGCAAATTTGCATTCAAGAAAAATTTCTAACATCGTACTTCATAGTTTCATACCAATCCCTGAAAGTCGTACAAAAATAACGATGCGACAGTTGTCTTTTTCCATGCAACAATGATAGCAGACGAGGATACCCGATTAAGCGTAGGAGAACACGAAGCCAAAATGTATGTTTAATTTTTCTTCGTCCCTGAAACTTCGTTCGTGCGACACGGAGAGAGAGAAGGGGTCACATATAATTCATTGCTGCATTACGCGTTCGCGCACCTTTCATTATAGACGTATACAACTCGCCACGAACAATCTCAAAGCAAATACGCAGCGAGGGCTCAGCGTTTACTGACGTACTTATACACCCTCGACGCGCAGCAAATGGTTTACCTCGTCTGAAAGAAACACGCGCAGCAGCAGCAGCGTTCGATACATCGCTGCGAGACGAACAGCTGGCGGTAACTTTGGTTAGAAATAATCGGCTCGTTCCCTTCTTCTCTCCTCGGGCACCGAGCGCTACCTTTGCGCGCCGACCATCACGCCGACTATCGGACTTAACTTCACGCTGTCTGCGTGAAAGTAACGGGGAAGCTCTCTTGTCACACACACACAAACTGGCGTATATATACGTGTATGAATCCTCAAGAGGCATCTCGCGCTGTGCGGAACTCGACTTGCGTCTACGTTGGTTATATCTCGGCTCTCCGGTGGGTTTTCTCCTCTCTCTCTCTCTTTCTCTCTCTTCTCCTGGCTCTATATATCCCATTCGTCTTTGCCTCAGCGCGCACAGGTACAAACGTTTCTCGCGGGCATTGGCGGCTCTGCGCTGTATCTCGCGCTGTACTTGTCGGCCCAAATCGACGTACAAATCGCGCTCGAGGCGACCTGGCGGCAGCTCGATCTTATACGTATATGTGCAGGGTTCACGTCGCAGCTATGCCTGTGTGCGGCGGCTGCTGGTGGAGCTGTCGCTGACCGGCCGTCAATAGTTGCTTTCGGCTATCGCATACACTAACGTATACACATACAAACATATAGTGACGCACACACACACATACATTCACACGTGTAGTATGCAACACACTAAGGACGGCCTATACGTAGATACGTAAATGTGTGGAATGCATATGGACGTGTGTGTATGTGTGGTACTGCGTATGAACGTGGATATACACGATGGTAAGCGTACGTTTCCTCGTAATGTGTGGGAAATGTGTATTAGTTCAACCGGCTGCCACGCTGCACAACCAAGGAGTACGTATATTAGAGTCTCGTGGCGTTTCACGCCGTGTGTGTGTGTGTGCGAGCGTTCGTCTTTGATCTCAGTAAATCACGGACGGGCAGATTGTCGGAAATGCAGCGGGCACGGCCCTCAAACGTCCCTTTTATCCCTTTTATACATTTCCTCGTGCGCTGCTTTCTTGCTCTCTCGCAACTACTCTCCCCTCCCTCCACCCATTTTCCTCCCATACTGTACGTGCACTTTGCGCCAAGTTGCAACCTAAATTTCCACAGTGCGCAGGGACGTTGATTTTTTTCTTTCTTTCTTGTCGCTTTCATGCGCGAGAGTTAAATAAAATAATGCATGACAAAATGTTCGCCGAGGATTTGGTTGTTATTATTTTTTTTTTCTTCAAAGAAAAAACAACGTATGACGAAGCGACTCTTCTTCCGGCCTCTTACCGCCGAGAAAATGTATGTAAAACTTTTGTTCTCGTGTGCTTTTTATTACTTTTTCGATGAGTGTTATAGGTGCACCAACGTGCTCAGCACATTGGCAGAGTTGAACAGTAGTGCCCCTAACGAAAGCAAACAAAAAAAACGCAAAGATTCACAATAAACATTGAAGCGCGTGTACATTTACACACACGCACGCACAGATGCTGCTCAAATGAATGGTTGCGCGATCAGCTGAGACACGACACGAGCCTCGGGGACGCCCGGTCAATCTGTCTCTCTATTCTCTCGCTCTCGGGCGCGTGTGCAAAATCATTCTACTTCTCTCTCTTTCTCTCTCCATTTTCCAGTCAGCAAAAAGCAACAACCAGTCGGAGAGAGAGAGCCACAAACTTCCAGCAGCCGTCACAGATCGCTCTTTCGCTCTGCTCTTCCCCCACTACTCCCCACCCTCTCCTTGCTCGCTACATATTGGCCACGCCAATCGGTCGATGGCAAAAGCTGCCAGCGGCGGCGACAAACTTCGAAATCGAATTCGGCGCGCACCCGGCCGCTCGCCCGCTTTATTAATGCACGCGGGCACTGGTCCTGTGCTTTAAAGTCCCGGCGAACTTTGACCGACTTCACGCACGGCCGGCTTCGGCAGCGCGCAGTGTCAGCTTGCGCCTCCCCTCCTTACACTCTGGCATAACGCGGCGGCTGGCTTCCGCCTAGAGAGTGTGTGAGTTTGCGCTAGGCATATTCGTGGATTTATGTCTACTTATATATATGTAGGTGCCTATATAATATATATACGTATATCTATACGTTGTAACCGTGGCTGCAGCTCGGTTTTCAAGAATGTTTGCTGGAAAAGGTGTGATTGATCGGCTTCGCGCTGGGAATATGCAGAAGGAGAGACCGAGAGAGCGAGAAAATGCGTTGCTTCTGGACGGGGATGGATATGCGAGCTGCGAGTCTAGGTAGTAGTATTATTTTCGAGGACGCGAGGTGTGAGTAGTAGATTGGCGAGAGGAGGAGAGAGCATATTTTTCGAAAGTGAATAATTGAGTTGGCGTGGGCGGTTGTAGTGGATTGATGAAGCCCGATGGGTGAGAGAACCTAGAGATATCTCTCTATCTGTCTCTCTCCCGGTTACTGGCGAGCGAGTGAATTTTTTAGGGGATTACGTCGATACGTTGTGTACGTGTGTGTACAGTAGTGATCGACCTAGTTCGCGGATATGTATAGAACTGGGTTTGCTAATAAACAACGATTTTCAGAAATTGATTTTCCGAAAAGTTTATTACCAAGTTGGGGGAGTTTTTAGTTTCGGCAGAATATGGCAAACACGCGTTAATTTACCGCCTTAAGTAGAAAAAGACGGCTAAGCTCAGACGTGTATATATATACATACACCACCTTTCGACTTTCTTTCACTTCACCTGTACTCTCGCACAAAGAAAGTCAATTTTCCCTAAACAGCGGAAACGCACAATTCATTCGCGGCACGTTTTTTTCCAACCCATTCAGCCCGACTTCCATTCTCTGAACATTTACAAATCAACCTCTCTGTCTCTCTCCCTCTTTCTCTCTCTCTACTCTCGCAGCGCGTGCAATCTGCATAAACCAACTTCCCAAGCTCTTCCGCTTCCGCTTGCAAAAAAAGAAACAAAGCTTGCCGCAGCGCTCGAAAAACCAATTCTGCGTCGATTCTTGCAAAAGCGCACAATCCACATGTACACTGGGTAGGGAGAGAGAGTGGGGGGAACGTGGATGCATAAAAAGCAGCAGCGCGCACGAGACGCTAAAGAAGCGAATCATCTGTCCGTGTGTGCGTGTGTATGTGTGCCGCAAAATACTTAGTCAAGATGCTCGTTCGCGAGTTTCTCGCCTTTTCTCTTGCACGCGCCTCATTTTCTCTCTCTCTCTCTTCTCTTGGGTCTTCGTTTTTGTAGCCGCCGACGCCCATTGCAGCGCGCTTCCTTCATTAACTCGAGTGCTCCGCAGCTTGCGAACGCCCGCGCGAGCACACAAAGACCCGAGAGAGCGTTTTCTTCGAGAAATTTTCGAGCGCGCGTGGCTACGGCGCGGACTACTTCTTATTCTCATTCTTCGCCGGAGGGCTGCTCCGCCGTCTTCGTCACTGTTTTCTTTTTGGGTTTGCGCTTTGTTTCGGGAGGGATGGGGGGCTGCAGAGGGTGTAAGTGGATTATGTTTGGGTAATTTCCGCGGTGTTCTCTCGCTGCGAGGGCGAACGAGTAAGAGAGAAAGTGAGAGAGGAGCTTGAGAATTGAAATTTTGAGCTGGCACCGGGCCGGTACTGTTGTTTGAATTTCTTCGGTAGACGCGGTCCTGGAAAATTATTCGAAAAGCGCATTGTGGTTAGTGAACATTGTGCTAGGATAATATAATACTTTTTATGAAGAGATAATGGCTGTTTTGCCGAGTACACTTGTTCCGATGTAATAATGTTCGTTGAATAATATACAAATGTAAACAATACGGTTTATTCTATAGTTATGTAATATTGAATAATACATTTGGAATTGTTTGTATTTAGCGAAGTGCGGTGTTTTGGGGTGATTAATAATAATAACAGTGAATTATAATAATAATAATTTGAAAAGGTTGCAGCATGAGCCGATTTCACAATGTTTATAATGATGATACTCCAAAATAAATCTCGCTGCTTCAGAATTTGCGCGAAATTCATTCATTAAAAAAAGAGTGGAACCGCAATTACGCTTAAATACCGTCGTTTGATGGCGATGGGAGTGGGGGCACCGAGAGGAGAGAGAGAGCAGAGAGAGAAAATGGGCACCGTGCCGCTATCCCGGGATGAAATTATTTCAGCGGTTTTCCCCTCACTGTACATTCTATACACGCGCAAAAGTAATATATGTACCGCGTGCGCGTAGACCAAGAGAGGGGGGGATTATTTCGTTCGTCTGTTAAAATTTAATGCTAAAAACCGGTCGCTCAAATAACACATTCGTCATGCCGGGTATGAAATCATAGCTCTTCAAACAAAACCGATGACCGTGTTCTCTCATTCGCGTCACGGTCGTTCTCTAATTTTCATTAATCTCCCTATAGAAACGGTCCATTTGAAAAAGCTCGACACGCGGGTACATTTAAATCTCTCGAATATCCAAAGCTCGAGAGAAAATGTACCGTACAAATCTCTCTTTCTCTTACTTTCTCTCTCCATCACTGGATCGCGTCGTCGACGAGAAAAACCTCTCTCTCTCTCTTTCGACCACACCGCAAACGGATCGCCTATGTTCTCGATAAAGCGAGCTTTTTGCTCCCTCTCTCACGGGGAGTAGCAAGCACGTCGCGCACTCGATCATTGCTAGCCCGATCCTTTTTGTATGTATACACATTCGCGGCTACGAACTATACTTCGCCGAAACCCGTTCCTCGGGAAAACTTCGACGCCCTCTTTCCCCTGATTCGTCTTCGTCAGTGCGGCCTTGACAGCACCTGCACTCGACGCGCGTAATTCTTGGAGAAAATCGCACGGTAACAAGGCGCACGCGGGAAACGTAATATATATATATATGCGAAGACGCGAGCGCGTTGCTAAGGAGATAAAAACAGGGGTCGCGTATGCGGCGTTTTTCGGAGGATTAGATATGATTTAACAGGGTGGGGAAGCGGGGGCGAGATAAATAGCGCGCGTGTGGCTACAGTTGTTTCAGGAAACAAAGTTTTTTACAAGCGTTATGTATCGTGTATTATCCAACAACACAGGTATACATATATCCTAAAATTACGTATAATCAAAGGAGCATTATTTCGCGCACCCGAGCGCTTTATTACATATGTATTCATCGCCTCTTTATTGCCATACCAAATAGCCACCTAAACTGCGTGTTGTCCATAGTTGCCGTGCGCGTTTATAAGACCGCGTGCCTGCGGTAGTAAAATCTCAGATTAACTTCTGCAGAATCCGTTTACAATTTGCGCCGATCGTCGGAATTTTCCTCCCAAATACGCCTCTTGTTAATACCCTTTTGTACCTTATTTATCACGTATAATAATCCATCCATCTAACATATACATATATGCGCGCATAGCACAGGAGAAATAGTTTTCAAACGCCTCGCGTGCCACGCGCGGCGGAAGGAAAGGTTATTCTTTACGCCGATACGCCCATAATGAGCGGTTTCGCACGTGTGCTTAGTATGTACGCACCTTTAATTTCTCGGCGCGCCCACCACGTGCTAACGGCCCTCTCTCTCCCTTTGTTCTCGCGAGGAATGTTTGCGCTCAACTCGTCTTCTCTCCCGTTCTCCGCTTTATTTTGACGTCTCGAATTTCCGAGGGCGCGCGCGAGAAATGGTTGCGCAGAGTAGGAGAGGAGAAGGAAAAAAAAACGGAAGCAGCTAAGTGACCCCGCTAATTTTCGCCCATTCTTTTGCCCGAGAACTAGAGAGAGAGAGAGAAAAACGTGAATTATTGCGTGGGCCGCCGCGAAGCGCGCTTCTTTCTTTTCTGCTGCCGTAATTGTTTGAACGCTTCCAGTTTTTTTTTCTTACCCCCTCGCAATGGTATTTAAAACATTCTTGTAGACGCGTAGTGCGTGTGTGTGTATGTTTATTTGTACAGAGTTCCAGCTGCGATAATAGAGTAAATAATTTCACTTCGCACAACTCTCGGCTGCAAATGCGTCGTCGTCGTCGTCTGCGGGCGCGTTCTTCGCGGAAGTAGGCGCGTATTTCATTCTTTTAATAAAAATTATGGCCGCGCACGTAAATTAGCCGGGAATAATAATTTCTCACGGTTAAAAAGCAGTTCAGCGCCACCGCGGCGGCTGCACGAAAGCCGCAACGCTTATGCGCGCGCGTTCTTCATGCTTAGCGTTATGAAGCGTTCAAATATTTGCGCTCTCGCTAAAACATCATAGTTTGCCGCCCGCGCGCACCCGAGTGCAACATTATATTGTAGCGTGAAAAACACGCGCGCGACGCTATATTTGCATGTGAAACATTTATATAGCATTTCCTTCGTTACCGCGCGTACGGTATAGTGCGTTCACGAGCTCGAGAGCAATCGAAAATATTATTTATATCGGGAAAACACGGCGGCTTATATATCCGCGTACACACATTGCTTTCGTTGTTATTTACCCAAGACGCGTGGTGTACTCTCGATGTGGTCGGCGTAGGTGATGAGGAAAAAGATACGAGCGCGCTATTTTCAATTTTTCGTGGCATACAGTTTGCAAATATAGAGGTTTGTGTGTGTGTGTGTGCATTATTACCAAAATTTGAGAAAGTCCGAATAGTACTTTTTTTAACACATGCATGAAAAAGGCCCTTTTTCTGCGTAGAAAAGTGTATCGAAAATCGAACTTTCCAGTATTATATTATAGTTTTAAGGCCTGGCTGTGATATCACTGTGATAATATGATGACTGTGTATAATATTAAAATGCATAATGTTTATAATTCTTGTATTTTAAATTTTGTAATCAATTTGCAAATGACCATATTATATCTCTCTATCTATTCAATCTCTAATCTAAGGCCCATGACTCGCTGTCTGAACCCAAACGGAGAGAATCGAAGGTAAAACATGTCTCGCGCGCGTCTTCCACGCTGCATCCTTCCACACACCTCTCCTCATCGCTAGCCTCCTTGCTCTTCATAGCAGCAGCCTAGCTCGGGCTTATCGAGTGCTTTGTATTTAAGTAGATTACACCTCGCCGGCATGTCTATATACACACAGGCTGTAGACATCCGCACTGCTGCTGCTGCTGCAGCAACGGCCGTGAGCGGATAATGGAGAGCAACGCAGCAGCAGCAGTCGGGTTATAGCTGCACGCGCTGCAATTCGAATTTGCACCGTAAGTGAAATTCATATACCTTGCGAATATACCCCCACTCTCCCTCGCTCTCGTATCTATGTCTCAAGTCGTTAGCAGTTGAAAATTCGGGTTTACATTCTTCCACCCCGATCCTCCAGCCGTTGCTTTTTATAGGGCGAACAAAGTAGGCTAATGCCGTATTATAAACGCAACGCGCGCGCGCGTGTTACAAGTTCGCCATGCGTTTTCTATGTATATATATATTTGTCGCTCAATTTTCTCCGTCGACGTTTGCCTATAATATGAACGCGCGCGATTTTCCAGCACGCCTGATGCTCTCTATATATATACTGCAACTCGTTGTTGTCCTTACCTCGTTGCCTCGTAAAAAAAAAGATGTCAAATTCACACGCACGAGATTTCGGCTCGTATAACAGCTTTACGATCTGCGTGCGCGCGTTTATGTACGTTCCCGTCTTCGCGTATAATACGCGCATGCACGCACTCACATTATTATGGATTATGCGAAATACTCGAGGTGAATTTAACGCGTCGTTCGTCGTCCATGGTATATATTACGGAATCAAGCGGCGAGAAGAATCGCACGACAGACGACGACGCGCTATGGGTTTCAATCGTTTGTGGTACAAGCGCGTACTGCCAACAGCGACCCTATAAATAGGCTTTTACGCGCGGCTCTTAGTTTATTTTATTGCCGTGGGGGCATACAGGAGTGTGCAGTGCCTGTGGTTGCATATCTACGGACGTGCGCAGAAACAAAATTCGGATATATATAGGGCGCGGCGAAGGGAAAACGGTGGTGAGGTGCAAGTGGAGTGCGTCTTTCGTTTGGAATACAGATCGATTGCAGATTTATTTAATTATTGCGGCAGGCTCAAGGAAGCGCGTTAAGGTCGGGGTACACCCTTATGAACTTGACTGTTGATTGGCAATTTATTATTCGTTTGGTCATTCCAGGAGTGACTAATTTCATTGCAATTGTTATTTTGAGGATCGATATATAAGACTATGACCTTTCTTTACTGTTTATATTTGCATTTTAATTGCAGAGCTTTGCTATTCCTCTGATATCGTTGTTTAATCGTCACGACTTGCTCTTCAGTATTCATTACTTCTTAATGTACGGCTGTGAGATAATTCATCGAATTGAAGTTTCTCACGAACTTTACAGGGATTTTGGAATAGAGAACTGTCGCGATGTATGTCTATATTTATATTTGTTGAATTTTGTATAAGAAAAAAAATAAACTAACGTATTTATTTCTTTGTTTGTTTCAGGTAAGTTTCCATGTTCACGACTTCACCACACTTTTGTATCTAAATCATGTTTGCGTAAGTGAATATTAATCATAAAAAAAATCAATTTTATAAAGGAAGACACCAAATAGTTAAGAAATTGTTGTCATGAGGATAATAACCTGCCTACAAGTAAATAACGTTTTTATCGAATATGAATATTCTGATACCCACCAGACTGCAAAAATGATCTATGCATACATCTATCTTATATTTACAAGAAGAAAGAAAATCAATCGTAGCGCGCTGCAAGAACAGCTCATATCAAGCTCCATTTGCTCCGACTAAAAAGATCCGCCGTCCTCGTGTCGTCTCCTCTCGCTCCCGAAACCTTATCAAACTTTTCAAAAGTCTCCGGCCGCGTTCAGAAGAGAAAAAGATATATATAGTTGGTACCGCAAAGTGCCGCCTCGACGTTTAGGCCCGGAAACTTTTTCCCACGAGCCAAGGGAGAATCCTGCTAGATAATGACTTTTTTCGGGGGAATGCCACGGCGCGGCGGCGTCTCTCGCGTGACGACGCCGTCGTTCGCGGGAGATGCTTCGTAAAGGTAACTGCGCTGTTGTCGTTCAAGCGTGCCATCATCGTAGCGAAGGCAGAGAATGAAAAGCGTAGGCGCCTTCTACAACGCCATTAAATTTCGTTTGAATTAATTGATTCGTCGACGGTTTTGTTTTCTTTTTTTTACATATTTACGTGAGACTTAGTGTGCGTGTGTAGTATGCGTGAAGAAACATAATTAGTCCCGTCGCGCGACGCTCGCGTTGTTGTAACTATATAATCTGGCGCGCGATTCGAGCATAAATTTCGCACGTCGTTTTTTACCAAAAAAACAGAGACAGATTCTCGTAGCACACGCGTCGTGCCGTACGTTTAAACCGAAAGAGACACCAAGCCAGCACAGCCTATACATATGCCATTAATTTCGAAGTCACCGTGCGTACACGGCCTATCAGTCAATAACGCGCTCGCTCGCTCGCGTGTCAAATTCGAATTAACGTCGTCGCGCGCACGATTTACTTGGCCGCGCCAGTGTGTAAGCTTATCAGATGCACGCGCTCGTGCGGCCCCCCGCTTTTACCTCGGCTTTTTAATTTACGATCCTCGCGCCGTGCTACACGCGTTTAAATATATCTAATCGCAGAAACACACAAACCTCACACGACTCTTTTTCTATATATCTCGGCGCCTCAATTTAGAGGGACCGAAAGGGCTGGTGGTGTTGTACCACGACGCGCCCGGGGCTTTGCAATTTCCGTCCGTTAAGCGGGAATTAAGCAGTCGATTGCCATAAGCCTCTCGCCATCGGCGACGTCCTCTCTCCGTCTCCTCTTAGAAACTTGGCTGCTAGAAGCACTGCTGCTGCTGCTCTGTTTGTACGCGCTGATCACCGTTGCCCCCTCGAAATTTCGCCGGACTCGAGATCTAGAGTTTACGAGAGGTGCTGCGGAATAAGCGTGAACCGCGGCGACTGCGAGAGGGAAGAACACGCGACTGCGCTTCGATTGTTAAGGATGAAACTTTAGCGCGGGAGAAACTCTCGTGGGGTTCGGTTGTTAATTAAAAAGGTACCGCGCGACCGGATGCCCAGCGGAGTGTGCGAGTTATGGAAAAGTTACAGAGGAGGTCGTCGTCGACGACGGTTTATTATAATTTTTTAGATGGTACTCGAAGAGGGATGACGGTGCTGTTGTTGTTGTCGACAACCATCGCGATAAAATCCGAAAGCCAAGCCTTCCTTGTATAAAATGTATATACTTTTTAATTACGAGGAATGCTTCGCATAGCGAGTTGTTGTTTTTTTTTTCAGCGCTGTGGAAGCGTGAAAGTGGACGACGAGTTTTTTCTATCCGCTTTTTGCTGCTCCCGTCACGAGGCGTGATCGATCGCGCGCGTATTATTACACACAGTATGGCCCCGTTGATAATGAAAGGACACCTTAATGACGTGGAAATTTCGCTCCCGTCGTCGTCGTCGTCGTCGCTGCGTGCTCCCAAGACCGACACTGTCAATTTTACAAATTACACGGTACGTTCTATATAGGCACACACACGCATACACAGCTATGTCTGTCAACGCGAAAATTGCCGAGTCGAGCGGGCGCAGAATATTTCGCCGTGTGTATAACCGGCTCGCTCTCGCACGCGAGGAATAGAATTAAAAAATCGTGCGCCCTGCGAAAAAGCATAAATTACTCGGTTGGAGTAGACCTGTGATGGCAGTGCTCTTTAAAATGGCCAAGGCCGCGAGATTTTAAATTGTGACGCGTGCATGTATATATATAGCAACTCGGGGTACGTTGTGTCTTTGTACGAGCGTTGTATTAACTGTAAATTGCACTTTCGAAACTAGATTTTCGAGGACGAGAAGCCGCCTCACTTTCGCGCGTCAAAGCGAAATTAAAAGTTGGCGTTTCTCCTTTTGTACATAATGTGCGCGTCGAGCTCTTGTGGTCTCGAACGCTTCGCGGAGTTATTATTTATAGCCTCGCTTGTTGTATGGCGCTCAGGCAGTAGACAATTGTAACCAACGACATTTTACGAAAAGCCGTTTTATACATACCTGTATAGCGACAGCTAAGTGTTGTTGACAAAGGACGATGACCTGCCGATTTATAATGACAAAGCGGAAGTTTCGTAAAGCGGGGGGGCTTCTTCGCCCTTCATTCTCGAAATTATCATACTGAAGTGCACCTTATATATTTATAAGAAGCTGATTAGAGACCTGGGGAAAAAGACGATGCCGTATTTACATCCGCGCGAATTTTAACGAGCTAAAGTACTTTCGAAACGTACTCTATATGAACGTACTATAATTTATCTCTTTTGTCGAGTATCATTCGCTGCGAGAGCTAATTACCGACTTTGCCGCGGCGCGACAACGAAGAGAGAAGAAGCTCACACAGCTCTCGAAGTGTCTTTCTTTGATCTCACCATCACACGCGCTCCGGGAATTGCGCGGAATTACAACACTGAGTACCCGTTACAAAGCGGCCCGCGCGCGTCGTCGCCGGCACACATCGGAATTTCCCGAGTGTGTTGGGACAATTAACGTTTTAATTTTCCGAAACAGTGCGGAGATTTCCGCGGTACACGAGCGCAAGTGGCATCCCACCGTACTAATCTCTCTCTCACTCACTCTCTTGCGCTCTAATTACTTCCTCCAATATACGCACACGCACATACGATTCCCCTTTATCTCGCGCACACGCAGGCACCTTTGTTTCTCGCGCGTCCCACCGATTTATACTTTCGCGCAAACGAGTGCACTTTAAATAATAAATACCTATATACGCGATAAAGCCAGCGCGTTGTTACTGTATTACGGCTGAGAGCTGCACGCCAAGGAGTGTGTGTTCCGTGGGACAAGAGAAAGGTTTTAACGAGAGGGGGTTGTTGTCGCGGTGGAAAGAGCACGCCCCGACGTATATACGGAAGTTCGCTCATAGCGCGCTATATGCGCCGCCCGCGGTGTACTTATATAGCGGACGTGCGCTGGGAATAAGTGATAAATGGAATGGGCCGGGGAATGATAATAAACGCTGGCCCGAGAAAGTGTATATATATAATAAGTATGAAAAGAGTAAACGGCATATATATATAATAAATTGGGCTCTTATCGAGAGGTGTACCAAGAGACCCGTAAAATCGCGAGCGCGCAAATTCGCGTCATTAAGTGCATTACATATATATAGTCAGTAACGACGGTGGATTGTGTGATGAGTGTGCCTCGCGGTGATTGAGATATTTCGTCGTCGTCATTATATATATATTCGGTAGGCGCATATAAACCACGAGCTAACTGGTCGATCGTGCGGGGAGGGCCCCGATGCTATCGCGTGGCGTCATTGTACGTGTTATGTAAATCTCGCCTGTATTATTGCAATTTGCAGCGCGGCGGCGGCGCGGTATCGCGATAACGCGCGCCTTTTTTCTCTGCTCCTTCGTCGCGTATATACCGTATAACGAGGAGAGGCGACTAAATTTTGCGTCAATTATCCCGTCGTCCCCTGGCTGCAGCTGCTGTATATATACACACACACGAACACAAGCATTTTTTAACGGTTAATGGGATTCGATATAATGCAGAGAGCGCGGGTTGAGCGCATTAATTTAATTGTAGCGGCGTATACGCGCGGCCTGAATTTTCCAGCCGCGTATCGCTCGTATAGTAAATGCGAAAATTAAACTATATACGCGAGAGAGTGAGACGGGGCTTATCCGGACTAGACAAGCGGTGTGGCGCGCGCGCGCGATAAAAATTTCATAGCGCTCTTGCAATTTATTCTGGAACATAATTCTTCCACCACCCTCGTGTGGTGGGCATATCTATATACAAGCAGGCCGCGAATACACACGCGGACTGTATACGCACACTAGCAGCGCGCTCGTCTCTTCGAATCACGCGACTTTGCGTGTGAGCGCGCCACTCCTCTCTTTCTCTTTTGCCTCGAGGCCGGGTAGGGGGCTATACCCGCCGCGCGACTCTAAAAACCCTCGTCGTCATCTGGCCTACAACACACATATCCTCTCTCTCGTTGAGCTACACCCCGAAGGCGCGTGTATTCTCGCGCGCTTGCCCGGAACTTTCACTCCCACGGTTCTATCGCGAGCAAACTGTGGCATTTTAATTTCTCCCGTGCAGCAGCAGCGATTATTTCCCCCACACGCCGCCCCCAGGGGCGCAGCGCCGACGACTTGTACTCCGACTCGTCGAAGCGAATTCGCTGCTGTGTCGAGTTTTTGTCTGCCCTGATATTGCTGCCGCCACTGCTCTGTTTTGCCGCTGGAATGTGTGCTCTGGTGTTCTCTTTTTGTCGCCGGGAGTAGGTTATAGAGAGCCTCGAGGGATTGCGCGTCGTCTCTTTCTCTCGAGGGTGTAAGATGCTGGTGGTACGTGGCTATGCTCGTTGTCAATTTTCTTGACTTTGAAGAGTGGTGATGGTAAACGAAGACAAGGGGATGCGCGGATATACAACGAGATACGACGGATTGATAATGATGGATTGAAATTCGTAGACGAGGTTATATATACGTCGTATTAATCTCCCCATTTGTTACTGTAGAAACCCAATGTGGCATCGTTGCGGAGAGATATCGTGACGAAGCGTTGGGTCAACTTTTTAGAATTAATGGATTCAGAATTTTCGTATCACGCGTCAGTTCGCGCACGCGCACGCAAGTAGAAAAAAAAGGAGGAGGAGGAGGATGACGTTGGAGGGGAACTTTGAATTTCGAAACCCAGGAGGAAAAAGTTGTACGCATAGCCCGCCGCGCGCAAGACAAGCACTTCCGTGCAAGTTTATGTAAAAAAGTGTGGAGTGAGGGAGGAAGAGGAGAGAAAATGTCCCCGGATAGACGGGGATAAAAACACTCTGGAAAGTTTCGAGTTTCCACTTTAAACCTTTCATGTCCAATGATGCCCCGCGGCATCGTCTCTCCCCGAGCTGCTCTTTTTTTCGTGCCGGTGCGCGAGTATATATGAGCTCTCGCACCTTCCGACGCCATTTCACATTTGAAAACAATGCCTCGACGTATTGCTACGCAAAGTATAAGCGAATTACGTTTCTTTTGAGAAAGCGCAAGAATTAAGGGAACGCGAGCATTACTCACTTTTACTATTGGCATGGTTTTAATTCTCGAAGGACTTTACCAATTCCCGGAATAACAGTCGTAAACATCGGAGTTCGTTGTTCCATCTTTCTCCCCTCGGAGCCTCGCTTTTAACGCGACCTTAGCTCCTCAAATTATAGACTACGAAACATTACCTCTGCTTTATGTATACGTATATATATACACATCTCTCTAAATACCCAGTCAAAGATAACAACGGGGTCGCAGCCAATTCGCAAATACATTATATACGTTTCGGCGAAAGGTGATGTATTATATACATCTACGTACATTTTTCGCGGATCGTCGATAACTCGTCGCTGGAGGCCAATGTTCACGTGTGCGCACATTGGCAACCGATGCGCACGCTGCGATATTTCACGCGCGAATTCACGTCGTTCGACGTGTCTCTATTCTGCGATAGGCGCCCGTGAACGCGCTTATACCCTGATCGACATTGAAATATTTACAAAACGCCGTCGCGGCGAATTAAGCGACGAGGCGGGGGTTCGAAAGTGGGAGAGCTTATCGCTGTAGCCCCCGCTTTTCCTCCCGCTTGTCAGAAGCGCGCGTGAGGAGCCGCTAATGGAGCCAATGGAGGTATGAGCGCGTTTGCTCTCGGTATATAAATGGGTATATATATCGACGGAGGGATGAGCGATAGAGACGGTACACGCGGGGGATGGACGGATCGAATTTCCTCGATAACGCTTTCTTTTCTGTTTACCCTTCGCATCGACTGCGGCTCTTGGTTACGAGATAGAATGTACACTGTTTTACGTATATATATACATCTATCGAATGGGAGTGAAAGAGCTTTCAATTTAAGGCTGCTGGAAGATTGAGTTCTAGATGAAATTTCAATTTTCTTAAGTAATTAATTCGTCGCGATGGAAAGGGGGGGGGGAAGAAGCGTCGACTAATGGAGTCGATAGCTACGGGCTGCAAGCGATCGATGAATGAATTCTCTTGTCGAAGAAGAGTGAAGAGCCCAAGGATTGCTAGCGTCGATTAGAATTTTTAGTTTTGTAGAAAGATGTTAATACCCAAATGGATTTCTGACATTTGGCAGTCAGCGAATAATTAATGATTGGACAGAGGAACTATTTCAAAATGGCAAACACTTGGTCGCTTGGGCTTTTATCCAAATGAAGGTCTTTCAGCTAATCTATTCGTCTTCTTTAGTCTCGAACTTTTCATGGAAATTCAACGATAAAAGCCAGGTATAGTCAAATGCTGAATCGCCATTATTTACCAAACGCAAGCAAATGCAGCAATTTACCTTTCAAACACATCGGGACAACCGCTTTCAGCCACTATACACGCGGCCCTGTAGTTCCTTCAAAACCCAACCCAGAACTCAATCCACTGTGCAATGCACACCGACGAGGTGCGGGCGCCGACACTACACAATGCATCTCTCCACGAGAACCGGGCGAGAAAATGCAAACAACCCGTCCATTTGCACTATCTTCGCGGACGAACGGACGGTGGACCAAGGAACGGCCAGGCAGCCGAGCGGCCGGAAGAAGGTCACTTGAATTAGCCATTCGATTTGACAGCGCGGCAAGTGCAAACTGAGAGAAAGTCAAACAGCGGGATGGACCCGCGCCCCGCGAAAAAATCCCATTCGTTATTCCCTTTTAGCGCCCACCCGAGAGACAGAGAGAGAGGATATAGTTGGAACGCGATATTTGTGTTTTGCACGGAAGAGAGGGAGTGGAATTTCGGGTTTCTGGGTATAGCATGAATCAGTCATGTGACGCAGTGATTTGGACGAGTATGGACGAGGATCTGTTTTTTTTGGGCCCGAGTGGTTTTTAGTGCGGAAATGACACGAAGTTGATGCATAAATATGTGTGCTGTTATATTAGTTCGCGCGACTTTGGAGGAACGATAAACAGGAAGGATGATTTAAGCGCCGAGGACGCACTTTATTCGGTATAATTATACACACGAAAATGAATTGTATCTCACCTAGCAATCTGCCGACAACGCTACAAAGCACAGAACTAGCCTTGGAATACAAATAATTTGCATACATATCCTGTCATCGACGCTAGTCCACATTTTCAAGGTTCCAACCACGAGACGCACCCATATAATCGTGTAAATATTTATCATAGGCGGTCGGAGAGAGGAAGCCTTGTAGCTGCAAAAGAGACGCGCGAAATTGGAAAGACAGATGAAATACGGGCTGCCAAAAGTTCAAATGAGAGAGTGTGAGAGAGTATATCAATAAGTTCGTGCAAGCTCGTGACAGCTAAATACGCTGGCGAGCCCGTGCAGAGACGGTTTAATCTGCGCCGAATGGTGAAACTATCTCTCTCTCTCTCTTACTCGTCGTCTGTGATATAAAGCGATCCAATTAAGAATCGGAGCACAAATAAATGGTCCAATCCCGGAGAAAGGAGAGTGAGAGAGGATGTGGACAAGCCGATACCCGATAGAAACTTCTCTTTCTTACCCGGTTTTCCTCTTTCTCTGCTTCTGCCGCGTAAATAGGTTTAATACGCTTGGACTCCCATCGATCTCTCTCTCTCTCTCTCGCTCTTTCTCCCTTTCTTTCTCTCCCTCCTTTCGTACGCCTTCTGGATGGATTTTCTAAGTATGCCGAGGGAGCGGGAGGAACGACCTCTTTCGTGCGCGCGCGCCTGATTTAACGCTTATAAAGGAAAGTTTGTTATCGAGGGCGAGTTGCTGTAGCCAAGGGAGAGGGGAAAAATGACCGTAGTTTTCAAGCGAATTCGATCGGAATAAAGTAATTTTCCACTTCCGACTTGGAGAGTAAAGGGGAGAGAGAAAGAGAGAAATCTATAATGCAGCTTTCTCGCGCTCTATTATTCCTCTACTTGTCAATGCCACCTGATGTTAATATGATTCAAATATTTCCAGTTGCTGCGGAATAGATTCATTTATTTTTCCGAGCTGTTCTACAGCTATGATTTGTCGTAAATTGCCGATGTTTATTTGCGGCGACGACCGTGTGTGTGTGTGCGTCAGAGAGAATGCGGCTGAGGACGAGATAACAGCTAGAGAAAGTTGCATTTGTTGGTAATGCAAATCAAAAGGGTATGCAACTTTTGACTTTATCAAGGTGTGCTGATACTTAGATTCGTTACTTACGTATGGCTTACCCAATTCCCGACAACAGTGTGTGACGTGTCAAACGAAAATCTTGAAATCATTACTCACACAAATTCTCAAACGACCCTCACACCTAATTGCCTGACTTCTGGCCAAGTTCAAATACCTTCTCCCGCCAGTGGAAAAGACAGCGCCATAGTATAGCGACATTCCAGCGACGTGAATTCTCTCTCACCAGCCCCGCAATAGTCCCTCCTTGCGAAAAGAAACGCCATTCGCGAGAGGTAGGGAGAAAACTATTTGAGCAGTGTACACCAAGAAACGATGCAATTACGGTTTCCCATGGCTTGCGCAAACGAGAGAAAGAGAGGGGCGGGAGAACGAGCAGGAACGTAATCGCCCGGTATTTGTCAGGAGCGAAAATACTCCGGCTAATTCGTCAACTGCGCGCGAGTTGTGTCTTTCGCGCATTTTTCTCTCTCTCTCGCGAACGCGACCTAATTGAACCAGTAGCGCATGAATAAACAAACTTCCAACGGTATTCGGGCTGTTTTCGTAGTTGCGAGGATTGCATGAAAGGCTTTGAAAACCGTTTGATATCGACGGTATACGCATTAATTCAGTCGATACGTCGTCGATATTTAATGGATAAAAACCCTCCTGGCTCTTTTACCTCGAGAATATAAAATCGCTTACGAAAGAGGAATTACTGCGCGTATATTTCGTGCGCCACTCATCGTATCGATTGAATTTTTTTGTATACGATCAACATCCCCTCTCTCTCTCTCTCCCGCTTTTGGATAATTCAGATCGTTAATTAGCTAGGCCACTCTCTCTCTCTCTCAACATCCTATATATGCATGGCTGGATTCTGAATCAATTATGACTTAGCATTAGGCTATTAATTATACGACTGATTTGCCCGAGAGCAATTCGATGTATGTTCAATGCGAGTGGGCTGGAAGGGCGGCGGCCGCTGGCGGGTAGCTGTACCAGCATAAGAAGGAATTCCACCGAAAATCCAATAAACAGCTTTGTTTACAGTGAAATCAAATAATGATTCCATTCCGTTCTTGTGTATCGAGTGGAATATCCACGGAATGGTACAGCCAATCCACCATAGCACATACGTACTCTTACGTAGCCTGCAATAATTAATAATATTACTACAACGTGATTTAGTTGTAACAGTATTGTCATGATATTGTATTCTCAATTTGCTTTATGATAAATTTACATATATTACATACCAATTATTGTTGGTATAAAATAGTTGTCGGAATGTGATATTCGGTTTCATCATTGTCGTATCCGTAACTGGATTTTCGGTTTGGCTTGAAATTACCTGGAAATCCTGTGTGAAAACGAACTCGACGCGTGCGTGGAACGAAAGGAGCGTCAACGAGGACGATTCATCGTCAATTCACGAACGCACATCGGAGTATAATCAGGAGGAGGCAGCGGGAGTGTCGACGGGGACGATCGATAAATGCAAAGTTCTCTTGCTACACTCCGCACAGCTCGTGTATAAAGTGAACGAACGCTGATAGAACTATATGAATTAGGCAAAAGGAGAGCGACGGCTGCGGTGTCTGAAGTTTGACTTGAATGATTTCTCCCGACTTTGTGTGTATATACGCATATATAATCTGCACAAAGCTCCTTGACATCTCTCTCTCTCTCTCTTTCTCCCACTCCCTCGCTTCGCTCCGGCACTAAACAAACTTCGTCGTCGTTGACGCTGGGAGCTGCAGTCGACGCCCCAGACAGGTTGCGATCGTGTGGATCTCGGTGTACGCTGGTGCGCATGTTTGTGTGTGTATGTGTGTGACGGTGTATCCCGCAAGAAGACTCTAGGTATACTGTGCGGTAGACGCGGCGAAGTGAACGCGTGCTATAGCGTTGTTTATGAAGGTTGGTTCCTAGAAGCTTGAGAGAGAGCGAGTGGTTGTGTTTCGATAGTGGTAGATGTACGGAGAAAATCGCATTGAACCGAGGAACGCCAGAAGGTTTTAGGATTTTTTTTATGCGTACTTTTCTTAGTTATGAATGTCACGTAAAGAGAAGATATGCGTGATGACAATCATCAAATCCTGGATCAAATTCTGGTGATTCTAATTTTCGCGAAATTTGAAATTTGTAAAATAAAATAGAACGATATTTACAACTGATGACCATTCTGTTTTGGAATAATCTTTCAGCACTTTTATCCCACGACACCATTGTGTTCACGTGTTTACAAAATCTGACATTTTTACTGTGACGATGACAGTTTAATTGGCCTCTTCGCCACCAGAAGAATATAATCTGTTGTTCATCAATACCCTTTTGAAGAAACATTTTGTCAATATTTGAAGTTATTCCGAAACAGCGTCGGCTTCACTCAACCGTCATCTTCTCAGTGACGTCACTTCAATTATAGCCTCCCCTCCCATTCAATTTTCTTCGACCCTCATCGTCGAACTGTTGGGAAGAAATCCTTCCTTGTCCAGGGAATTCAATAACACTTTCGAGTCCCTACTTGATTGCTCGTGCATTTTCCCTCTTCTTTGACATCCAACGATTGAGTGACACTCGACAGCAGCAGCAGCAGCAGCAACCGAACGTCACGTCATCGATTGCTCCCCCTCCTCACATTGCACCAGTAGCTCAATCGCTGCTTCGATCGATTCCCGCGTCCCCCTTTGTCTTTCTCTCTTGCGGACTCTCTCGCTCTCTAACCTTTCGAGCTCTATATGCATCGGCGACTTTGACGCTAACGGTTGTGCGCCCCGTCAAAGTGCGCACCTTGGCTTTGTTATCTCCTTAGCTGCGGTGAAGCAGCAGCAGCAGCAGCCGCGCTGCTAAACCGTATATACGCTTTCTCTCTCTCTCTCGCTCTCTACTCTACCAGCGTCAGCGCGGAGTTGCGGTGACGCGGCGGCGCAAGGGAAACTGGAGAACCAAACTCGGTATATATACACACGCTCGCGCGAGAGTGCGGCTGGCTTTGTTGTGCGCACTGTTGACTTAGAATTATCAAAGCTCGAGGCGTGTGACGTCTGTGACGATGGCGACGACGACTCTTGGAGCGAGAGGCAACCAGACCCGGAGAATCGAATAATCGATAGATTCACGTGCCGCCCTCCTGCAACCCTCCGCATGGCCGTGGGATATGCTAGCCGCGTAAATATCCTACATATTGTACACGTTACGTATACTATTACTAGTGTTCTCCCATCTAAAGAGAGAGAGAGAGAGGGGGGAGGTATAGCGAGAGAAGTAAATTAATTAAGCTTCTTGTTTCCGCGTGTCTACCGACGACGATGAGAATCGATCCCCCTTCTCTCGCCGTACACTTAGGAGCGATACGCGCCGCGGTCTCGCGCGCCTGTGTATGTGTGCACGCGCGCGCATAGTCTATATGCAGGCGCGTTACGCGACGACCGGTAATGAGATATGGAGCCTCGAGAGAGCGCGCGCCCGAGAAATTAGGCCAGCGCCCATTGTCCGCCGTCGTTTGTCAATTTTAATGGGCGACAGATCGCATTAGAAAGGAGCCGCCACGGTTCTATACATATATACATATGTGCGGGAAAGGAGTTGCGAGTCGGTTTCCGTAGAGAGAAAGAGAGAGTGGGAGCATAGACACGGCGCACGGATTAATAGCTGATGGTTACGCGCGAAATGGGATTCTAAGTGACTCAACGATGATGATGATGATGATGATAATGCGATTAAATTGCCTTTTTAACAGTGTATAGGATATAGGCTATGGTTGCTTCCGAATAAAAAGGCCCTCTCTCGAAATCCGGTTGAAAAAGACCCTATGCTGTCAACTTAAAAATTAGGGTAAAAAAAATTTGCCTGTGAGATAAAGCCTTCTTCAACTGGATTCCGAGATAGGACCTTTTTCAACAGGGTTCAGAGATAGGGCCTTTTTATTCGGAAGCGACGATATACTCTTTAGATTATGTATGTGGATGCGTTATCTGGAAAGGTTGTGTTACAACCTTTAAAAGATGTATATAAAATCGACAGAACGTTAGCAATGAAAATTAGTCGAGCCCGCGCTATCGCGAGCAATTTACACGCAGCGATATTCCAGCGTGGCGGGGTTTATATACACACACAATATAACCCGACCGCTCGTTTCTTTTCGCGGAGATCGGTACAGCCGATAACTTCGTACGACGATGATCGCGTAATACCAGCCGAATCCCCCTCCGCTTTAACATTGTAACGCGTTCTGGCTCGCGTTCCCTCTTTGCCTCTCTCTCTCATTGTGTTTGGCCTCGGTATTACAAAGTTACGTAACTATCTCTCGCTCGCGGTTCTTATCTGCAAACACTGAGAGAGATAGAAAGAGAGAAACCGTGAAAGACGCCCTCGGTGTGCCCTCGCTTTGCCATTTAAATCGTCAGGTTATTGCTTTGACCTCGAGTGTCGATGCAAAATTTGTATCTCGGTAAGATTTGAATAGAGCTCGGTTATAGATCGAGAGGATATATATACGCTTTGTGCTAATCCCCTCCCCATTGTCTGTGGGAGGGATTTTTCATGGCTTGACTTCGCGCCCGCACCTCGCTTTATTGAAGATGATTTTAGAAACGCAGTTAAATTAAAAATAACTTAAATGTTAAATGTTTCATCCTGCACGCGTCTTATAGCTATATGTGTGTGTGTGTGCAGAACGGTACAACTCATCACGCACAACTTTCGCACTTAATCAAGCCGCAGAGCAAAACAGCCACAAGAGAGCTGCTTACTTATACCGATCTACTGCGCATACAGGCCACGCAATCGCGTACACGGCACGAGCTTAGCCTACTTGCGCGCACTAACACACTTTAGCCTTTATAAACCACTCTGTACGTTGACGACATTGTATATTATAAAGGCTACCGCGAGTTTATACGGCGTCTTACTCTCCCTCTCTTTCTCTTCCGCAAATGCGGCTACCGTTGAAACGAGAAATAAAGTGGCAAAGTGTGGAAAAACAGTATTGCGCAACGCAGAAACCCGCGCACGCCTGAGGGTTGGTTCAGTAGGTCAGAACTCTCGGGCTTTTAGGTTATAGGCTCGCGTCCCAGGCGGGCACACTTCAAACTTTCTTCAAAAGATTTGCGTCCTAAAATTTTATTAGTCCACCGGTTAAAATTCCCTCTGATAGGGTTTCACAATATACCAAACCAGAAAGAACAATCGTCAATATGAACTCATTAGCCGACCCTGGCGTAGCAGATTTTTATCGTTTCGATTGCATTATTAGAGCTCCTGCTGTTGTAGCTTGTGTCAATCGTTCGAAGGGGGACAATCGATTTGCGACTCGGAGAGCGGATATTCTAAAACGATTATATCGGTTAGATTGGGTTTTGAAAAGTTTGAAGAGCAGCGTCGCGGATCTTTAGCTCGTATGTATGCCAACACGATTGTGGCCGCGCAGGGACTATTGCGGCTATGCTTTCCCGTGGCTATAGTAGTCGCCTCTCCCTATACCGCTTTTAACCCTCTGGAGACGGAAAAGTTGTATGAGCGTGTAGGATACATTAGGAGAAGGAAGTTTTTGGTTATCTTTTGAAGATAAGGGAAGGGACAAAGGGGGATTCTCTCTCTCTCCCTCTTTCTCTTGTGTGGAGAGTTTCGAGATTGTTTTTACCTCGTTCACGCGAATCTAACTTATTCCTCTGCGCGTTCTCCACATTCTCAAGAGCATTTCTCCGTTATTTTTTCCAACCTCCAAGCGTTTAAACTTTTTGCCCCCAGAACTACAGAGACATGTTGACGGTGTAGCGAACTTTTTTCCCTTTTTTTTCACTTCGCATCACGGCAACATTCTCCATTCACAAAAGTTTCATCACAACCGAATAAATATAGCACATCTACCGCAATTCGCTCGGTCGCGCTTAATCTTTCACGCGTCCGCTTGGAAAATATGTGCTTCGCAAAAGCAAAGTGCTTCTGGGTTGAAACGGCAGACGACGCTTCTATAATCTCGCGCGGGAAATTCGACTAAGTAGAAAGGGTCATTAGGGTCGCCGGACGCCGGCGCAAAAGGTGTGTCTCTGCTCGTTCCCCTTTCCCGCTCACACACAACACACACGTAAATAAGGAACGCAAGTTTACCTCTCTACGCCCACGTGAGTCGCATCTTTTAATCCATCGTTTGTAAATTCGCCAACGCATATACTTAGCCGTGCCACGAAGGAAATTGTAAATCCCGGTCCCTAGGGTATCTTCTCTTCTTGTCTCCTTCCAAGGGAAAAAGGGAGAGAGAGATCCATCGTCGATGCTCATACGGCAATAACAGAGCTATATCGAGCTCGCGCTTTAAAAGGCGATGGCGCGTACAATGCGTGGCATTGCGGCTGTTTATGGGGAGGAAAAGCGCGCGTCTGCGATTTCTCGATTCGATTCGCGTGCGCGCCGCTTGGTTATTCGATTGACACGCGCTCGTGCGTGGTATCGCGGGAGCGATGATGAAAGCCCGACGGTTGAATAGTGCCATGGAAGCTTCTTCGTTCCCGAGGTTGCTGTTGCTGTCGTTTTTCTTGATTTTTTTCTCTCTTTTCCATTAGCTTCCAGGGAAGCCGTCGTCGTTGCGACAGGTTGCACGCACGCGAGAGCCGATTACAAGTCGCTGTATAGTGGTTTATTGCTGCCGGTTGTCGATCGTGAGTCGCTTATACGAGGGGATCGGTCAAGCTTTTGTGAACGACCGTTTAAAACCGTTTTGTCGTAGTATTAAAGTTTGGTAAATGAAATAGTTATGGAATAGAATTTATAGTCTAGTGATATACTGAAAAGGAACTCTACGTAGGTACTTGATTCGGCTTGATGTTGATATCAAATACAGGTGTATATGAGAAAGTACCGCGCGTTTAGAATTTTGTATCGTGTATATTTCATAATGCACAACGCTGTACTTATTTATGTAAGAATAAATACTTTTGCTTATTTGATTATATTATTCCAAGAATGTATAAGTTATTCCGCGCGTGCTCTCCAGATTCTTGCAAGGATTTCTCTTTTATAATATTCCAACTTCTAAGCGTTAGACGTTCAGACGTTAATCGATAACTGTAGCAATATTAGTTTTACATTATCCGAGTAGAGCGCACCTCAGTCTCTCATTCTCTCGATCCTGTTAAAAAATGCACAAGCTCCTGTATATTTAACCCCTGTGAATGAACCCATTAAAAAGATGAGAAATATTAATGATTCAATTTTTCGCGAAACGTAGCAACGTCGATTCGGAACTTTTGGAAGGCGTCTCTCGCAGGGGCCGACATTTATGTAACGTTACCGGAACCAGAAACGATCTTATTTCCATTAAATTTGAATATATTTTCGGAAACAAATTTCGGAGTCAGCGTGCGGCGCTCTCGCGCTTGCAGCACCAGCAGCTGAGCTACACGCTAAACTTTGCCCCGGCAAAACTGTAGCCAGCTTGAATTTAGCAGTTGAATTTTGCCCAAGTTAATTTTCACTTTCAATTGTCAGGAGAAGGGATAATTTTTCCGGCAAGAACGAGAATTTCGCTAACTGCGCAACGCCCGCTCTCCCATTTTATGTATTATATATATATACACCTTCCGCAACAAAACGTATAGCGAAACGTACACCATTAAAATTTTAATTCAAAATCTCTGGCGCGAATCGCGTAAATATACGAGCGTTGTAATTTCATCGCTCAAATGCGCTGAGTAATCACCCGCGTATATATACCCCGCCAACCATGCCAAACTTCAATACATCCTCAGCGTAAGAAGCAAACCACTGCATCACGTACTCAAGCCAAACGTAGCCCCCCATCATTATAGAGCTCTTCAGGCGCCGATCATCCCCTGTATACACACACACACAGACCTATACGCGCAAACAAAAAGGAAGCACAGTGCGTCGATCTCCGCAATTCGCCTGGCCGCAAGCGCGATCGCGTGCCGCGTGGCTGTAACGAGCAATATATAGATATATATATTATCGGTCGAGCGCATCGCCACTGCATAATATCGGATGAAGCTCGACGCTCGCTCGCACGTACGCGTGCAGATAAAGCCGCGGCAAGGCTCGATAAGGACGGGCGCGTGTATGCGGGAAGACTTTTGATACGTGCGTTCGAAGCGAGGGGGCCGGAAGTGAATTGAAGAGATTGGCTGCGCAGGGTTGTTGCCTTTAAGTGTATTAGATAACAATGAGCGGGAGGTAGAGCGTGTGAGTAGTATGAGTCGGGTTGGGCAAGACGTATCTGCTGTTGAATTGGGATGAGGATACTTTTTTTCTTTTTTGTTATTCAACGTATAATGACGTATAGGGCTGGATATTGGTATACCCTATACTCTGGAACCTGTGAGCGAAGGCAATTAAGGCGCTTCTGCGCGCAGGTTACCAGAACCGGTACCTACACTCGTCCGGCCGCAATCAGCGCGGTTTAAGCCATCTCTGCGCACATTCAATGCATGTGGCAGTAGCACCCGGACTTCTTAAGTGAAATTACAAGTCGCCTCGTCGTCGTCGCGCCAAGGACAAAGCCAGCGCTATTTCCCTCTCCCGTGTCTATATAAACACAGACACTGGCTTGAGCACACATAAATCATTCGCGACGGATACAATCGCGCGCACAATGCTTCCCTCCGCTCGCAAGGTATTTTCTCGGAACCTCCGGTTTTCCCCCGTAATTGCGGCGTTTCTCTCCACGTCTTATCAGTCTCTGTGAAAAAGCAGCGGCGAATCGCTTGCAAACATCGTAAATCCCCTCTCATTAAGAGCCGAGGCACGTGGAAACAAAGCGGGCTAGCTCGCTCGCGCGATATGCTCATGCTGCTACTGCTACTGTTATATACCTACTACTGCTAACTTCTATTACTCCCCCTCGGTTACTGCTGCTATACCTGCATGACGAATGAGGCGGGGACTACGTGAAACCAGGTCGAACAGATAGTTAAAAGGAATCATATGGTCCCATAGCAGCAGCAGTACACACACGCGCCAGCGCGACGCTGACACGAATGAGAAAAAGTAAAGCGGGAGCGCGATTCGTCGTATTCCACAGCAAGCATGAGCGAGGTATATAGGTATAGCTCGCACCGCCGCTTGTGCTACCATTGCGCTGGAATGGCAATAGCTGAGAGAGAGAGCCGTTCTTCGCGTGACCCAATGATTCACCGCGCGCCCGAGCGCAAACCCGACTGCCAACTGTCTCCTGCCCTTCTACCTTATAATTCTCCGGCGTTTACGGTCTCTCTCTCTCTCCGGCTTCCATTCGCCCTCGCTCGCCTGTCTCTCTATAGTATATCCTCCCACCTCCGCATGTGCAACTCTTTCGACCGTGTGTGTGTGTCTGCATGTATGTGTGTGAGCGTTCGCGCGCTATGCACTACCCCGACTCATCCCGAGCTATAATGCAAATCCTCGGATTGAAGTTTTAATTACACGCGACGTGCGGTCGTGTGTGCCCTCCCCCTTCCTCTCTCTCCTTCCAAAGCATAAATTTCGGGATTTCGAGCGCGCCCGGACGGGCATTTATTGCCGCCCTGCGACGAAACGAGTGTGTGTATATATACAGCACGCGAAAACACACTCGCTACGTGTGTATAATACTCTTTCGTTGAGAAAGATATAAAAAAAAAAAGAAACGTCTCGCAGAGACATGCTCCGGGCATAAAAGAAGGAGGCTAATTAAGAAATGGCTGGAATTGTTGCACGCGCGCGCCCGTTGCACTATACTCTCGCGAGCTGTATAAGGTTTAGGGAATTCTCTTGCGCTAGTGGCGGGAGAGAGAAAGTTTAACTCGACGCGCGAGCGCTTTCTTGATTCGTTCGGCGCTGCTACTGCTGCTGCTGCTACTGCTTCTGTTGTTGTTGTTGTTGTCGACGGTGGCGGGCTCGGGTTTCGTTTCGCCCTGTTTTGTGGAGGTGTGAGATAGAGCGAGGCGAAAGTTTCTCTGCGGAGGCGCGGAATATAGCGAGGAAGTCGAAGTCGCAAAAAGAGCAAGAGCGCGGAGTGTAATGCAAATAGGGGAAGTTGCGAGTTTGATTAACACCTGTGAATGGAAAAAGGAAGTTCTTTTTGCGCGCTCTCAAATTGCTGTGTGTGTGTGTGTGTATACATGTATATATGTTGGACGGGAAAAGAGAGGGTAAAAAGAGGTGCAAAGTTTAAACGACTGTAAATAAGTAGGTTGAATGTACGTAGGGGTGATAAGAAAAAGTAAGAACACGTTGAATTAACGCTTTTGGACTAGATTAATTCATCTGGTTGTATTTGTGTCTTTCAATGTGTGTTATGTTACCTTTTGATATAAAGAAGTGTTAAAAGACTGTTATATCAAATATTAGTATTAAAACTACCTTCATTCTCTAAATAGAAACTAATTACTAAATCTGGGTATCGGATATTTTCTAATTGATATTCTCCGATCGAGGGCTTGGAAACTAAAAGGGAACATTATCCGTTTAGTTAACGCTCGATATGAAACCTTTTCGTTTGCAGATACTCAATCAAGTATTTAAAAACCTCATACCAAAATAACCCATTAACAGCTAATATATTCCAAGAAATATTGCAGGCATGTATAAACTACCTTTCTAGATGTAGCATAACAAACGTAATGAACAATTAACCCCCTTATCCAACCACGTTATTCCATCTCTTACTTTATTCACGCCGCCCGTGCCTCTCTCTCCAACAATATTATACCTCCGACCCAGCTGCCGCGATATTAAACGAAGCAACAATTTACACACCGCCTCCGCATGCCTTTCTCCTTTCCTCCTCTCCCCCTCGGAGAACGTCAAAACCATTGCTCGCCTTGCACCCTCTCTCCATCCCTGCCTACTATAAACTCGACTACTACATCCTCTCCGTCCACCCTGGCAATTAAACTCGCCAGCAGCGGCTCGCTACACCCTTCTCCCTCTCAGCCTCACCGAATCGCTCTAAAGACACGGGTTAAGGCGATAAGGGAGAGGAGGTCGCGCATCCGCACACCTGCGCACGCGCGCGTTGATTTTACGAGGCCGACGTATATAGGCGCGCACGCGCGCGTGATGCCGGACAAAAGCCGAGATAAGAAAACCCACGCGTCTGCGGAAGCTATATTATGGGGCTGTGCGCGCGCCTCTGAGCCATTTAAACGTATCCCCCTACTCCAGTGATAGTGTGTGTGCCCACGAGAGAGAGAGAGAGAGATGCATGAGGGTGCAAAAGTCCTCATCCCTATATATATATGCCACGTTCGCGTTTTACGCGAGGCGGGCTGCCCTGCACGATATTGCGCTCAACTGAGGACTCGAATGGGTGTAGCTCTTCACGTGTACCAGAATGAGAGATAGGGTGAGAGTATACGGTATATAGGGATGCAAGAAGAATAATTGTTATAACGTTGATAATTGATTTGTAACTTACGTTGATATAGTCTCGGGTCCCAGCTCTTCGCATTAATACATTGAAATGACATAAGAGATTTCTTATAAGGTCTTCACAGCTTCTGCGTACTTCATTTCTAAAATTTTGTACTTAAAAGATATACTGCGCTTATACCGGTCTCCTTGCACTGACTGCAACGAGAGTGAGTGCATGAATTTACTACTAAAGACTCGAAAAATTCCATTCATATGTTTTCCATAAACTCATCGCCACCCGAAAAATCCAATGCCCATATATATACTGTAGTATACTACTAAATGCGTGGGAGATAGTTTAATAATATGGTTTATTAATTCTTAAGTACAAAATACATATGTAGCTATGGGATGCTTGTTTACATGTGGTTACTCGAGTACGTACGGCGTAAGACTACCGACAACACGCACCGATGAGACTCGTACGCGCATTACAATCTCTTTTCACTTCGAAAATGCAGATTAATTATTCTGCTTCTTGTCGGCCAAGTGTTTCGAGAATCGTCTATGGACACTATCCTCAGGTTGAAGTTTCCCTGGAAACACATCGTCATTACCTGAACCTTCCGGTATATTTTAGTGTTTGGTCAACATGCCGTTTCCATAATTTTCCAGGTGAAACTTCAACCTTGAAGTTTACAAGTGATAGCTGCGCTGTTATAACCGTCAGTATTCGTTTGTCTGAATTGGTTGAATAGTCATTTACCCAAATTGTCTTCCCTTTTACAAAACTAACATTACGTAACGCTTTATGACATAGTGTCTGCTGCAACTGTGCATTTTCTATTTTACTTGCTATATTCGGCTTTAATAAATCAAATTGTATTCGCAATTCGCGCTTATATATCATCCATGCTGGTGATTGAACGGTAGAGCAATGTTCCGTACTTCTGTAATCCAACAAAAATTGACTCACAGCTTCATGAAGTTGTTTACCGAATTCGATCATTTTAATAGCTTTATCTTTGAACGTCCCAACAAAGTTCTTCAAATTTTGAAAATCAATACTCGTATACTGCCTCCGGTATCGGTTACTACGTGACCGATACCCATATCTCTATCGGTCTGTGTATTTGTGTTCATATCGAAAACCTCTGGCCATTTACTGTACGCATCAATAACAAGCATAAAAAAATGCCCATGAAATGGTCCCAAGGAATCACTATGAATCCTACTCCAACATTTATTGGGTGATGGCCAGCGATTAAGCGGTACTTTTGCCGGTGATTTTTACGAAGTCTAGACAATGCATCATAATTTCCGTTCTTTTTTGTATTAACATATTCAATTTTGTACGTCAAATGTGACATAAAATAGGCCCATCTTTGAAGTCGAATAGCTACCGTTAAAGGGATTTCTGGACTTGGTCCAAATATATATACCAACGATTTATAGTTCGTTCTCAAAGTTGTCTCGCGTCCGTATACATAGTTGTAAAATTTATATAATTGCACCCGCTTCTTTATCAATGATGGCTCTATTTATTTCTCTATCCGATAAATAGCAAATTTTCCAGTAATATTGCGTAAACAATCTTTTAAAATGCTCCCGGCCCCGACGCTACACCTTCTGTCAACTGTATGTACTGATACAGACCAAAATATGTAATAATCGTTAATAAATTCCTTGATTCCGTATCTACCCGTATCTGCATGTACGACGGGTGTCTATTTATAACTAGACACGGATTTACCGTCAGCTTAAAATTACCACATATACGCACGGATCCATCCTCTTTAATAATGGGTACGATAGGCGTAGTCCATTCGGTTGTTTCGACGCCCAAAAGCATATAGCCAAGACCTACCAAGTTACGATACACCTTTACCCGGTATAATGAACGCATCTAGTATTAACATTTCGTCCCTAAAATTAACATTCAAATTACGTAACTTTCAAGTTATACGCTTTCATAATAAACGAAACATCAGCAACCTTCTCATTCGGAAAATATTTGCTTCTCGTATCATCTGATATTACAGTCCAATAAGAGCCAGAGTCTTCCTTCGCGTGGCTCGCCTCTTCCTCGTTGCCTACTTCTTCTCCCTCTCCATGCAGGTGTTGTAGCTTCTGTTCTCGAGCTCGACACGTGGTTTGGAGGTGACCTCGTCGATTACATACGTGACAGACTTTAAATCTGTGGATACAGTGCTTGCCAATATGTCCCGTGATGCCACAGCAATAACGAGTTATCGGGCCGCTTTTGTTTTCTTCGCTTCTGCTGTCGGTCGTTCGCGGGGAAGACGATGTACCTTAACGTTGCGTCACCTTGCCGTATCGATGACTTATCTGTTGTGCATTTCGATTCCTAACGTTGCTTTCATTAATCATACGTTTTACAATAAACTTGTGTAATTCTCTGCTTGGTCCATTGGCTTCACTCATTTTAGTCGTTGATGTAGCATCCTTTTCGACTTTCTCCTGTGCTAGAGCTATCTTGTAAGCTTTTTCATATGTGAGGGCTTCTTCCTTGAACAGTTCCATTTTAGTTGTGTGATCATGCAGCCCACACACTAACTGATCTCGGAGTGCCGTTTCTATTGCTATAAAATTACAGTTCAACGATAGTTTTTTTAGGCGAGCTACATAATCCGATATGGTCTCTGTAAATGCTGGTTTTGCCATTGTTACGTTGTACTTTATTTACGCGCAAATGCTTTGTATACGTACACGAGCTTTGGCCAACGCGGGTGACGAGGGCACCGCTGTAAAGCGTGCTCCTGATCGTCACACCATGTAAAAATTACACCTATCCATTGCCTCTGATGGTTTGGGACAAAGATGATCCGTAATAACTTTCACGATATCTTCGAACTTCTTGTCTTTTAGTTTTTCTGGATAACAGAGATTTCTGGCTAATTTGTAGGTGCCCGGGCTCACTATTGTCAATAAAATAGCAGTTTTCTTCTTATCATCCGTAACGTTAATAACTGTGAAGAGCAACTCCAACCTCTCGATAAACGTTTCCCAGTCATCCTTGCCCAGCTCGAATCCCAATTTTATTTTCGATTGCATCGTTACTATTTCTCTTGCACCAGTATCGTTGTCCCTAAGCAACGCTCTCGCTTCACTACTATTTTGTAATTGTACCTTTGTCTTATCTACGAGTGAATCGAAATACTTTTTTAACTTTTGCTGTAAACTATATGTAGAGTCCTTCGTCTTATACGATACACCAGCACTTTCTAAACGAGTACACAATTCAGTTCTTGTAAGCGTTAGTATATCACTGCTATCGCTACCCAAATCCTCTTTGGATTCACTTGATTCACCATCTGACACTGGATTTTCTGCACACGTAGCCGGTTCAAGACCGACTTGTCGTCAATAGTATAGTACTATACTAAAAAAATGCGTGTGAGTTTAATAATATGGTTTATTAATTCTCAAGTACAAAATACATAGGTAGCTACGAGAGTGCTCGTTTACACGTGGTTACTCGCTCATGCATGGCGTAAGACTGCGGACTACACGCACCGATGCGACTCACACGCGCATGCTGTAATTTAACTTACCAACCGAAGTTTCAGTACATTACATATACGATTTCCTTTTCTCTCTCACAAGACAATGCACTTTTCTCCGTCACAATTACGTGTGCAGTCCTTTGCAGCTTCTCCTCAAATATACGATTACCCAATCGTCTGCCGGTGTAACAATGAAGCACGCCCGATCGGTATATATTATCCTCATAGCTTTTGTTACGACTTCAAAGCTGGCCCCGGCACAATCAACAACGGAAACAGTGAATAAAGCCACGGCAAGAGGAACAGTAGCACGAGGCTTATACGAGGAGAGGGGGTCAATCTCTGCGCAATGCTTATACGCCGCGGCTAACTAATTAATTACCCCGTCGCTGCTTGAAATCGGAGCAGCAGCAGCAGCGCACGCACGCTATATACGAAACTCAAGCCGCGTTTGTGCTGGACGCGAATTGGTTCGAACCCATTGTGCAGCAACTCTCTCTCTCTCTCTCTCTCTCTCTCTCTCTCTCTCTCTCTCGCTATAATTATTATTAGCTCGCGAGGAGGGGGGGGGGCGATTACGTATTAACACAGTCATCGTTTCTGGAGAAGGGATTGAAATTATTTTTGATTAATAATACGGGAGATATTTGCTGCCCTTTGTCTGGGAATTTTATATTTGTTAATAGGTATAAAGGAAAACTGGAAGCTGGCTTCGCGTTATATAATGTGCTACTGACCCGCGTGTTTGCGCTGGCTTATTGCACGTCGTCTGTTTGACTAGTCTGGATCCCCGACAGAGGCGAGTCTCGAGCGCACCGAGGGATGACATAGTAGGGCGACTCGGAGTAGCTTGTAATAATGCGGCATATTTCATAGAGGAAGAACGTGGGAAATTGTTGATTTTTTAAAAGTGTATATATATATATAGGTGCGCTTTGCCGTGACGAAGATGTTGCTTGAAAATTTGTCACACGTCCTTTGAATACAAGTGTTTCTGGGATAGGAATTTCTGTTCTTACTGCTAATAAAACCTCGGCAAAGACAATTTATTACGTTTGACGTCGAAAAATTCTTCCAACAATTTTCACGCACCAACGAGCCAAGTATAATTAACCACCGCACCACACCTCCGGCCTTTTTCCCTCTGGACTAAAGGAAGAAAAATCAGCATCCTTCAGCGTGAGCTCGCCAAACGAAAATCCTCCTCCTCCTCTATCTCTCTCCGTGCCATTTTTCCCTTATGTCGCAAGCGCCCTCGAGACTTCAAAACGTTTGTCTTTCCTTCCTCGGGCGCCAGTACGCTCGCGCGCGTCCCGAGCTCCTTAAGTAGACACTCGCGACGTCGAGGAATCTCGGGGACGAGCTGCCACTGCACATCCTCTGACGTCGGACGAGTCCTTGGCTCTCTCTCTCCACTCTCGTCTCTTTTTCTCTCTCTATATATATATCGGCGATGTCGGGCAGATTGAAGCCTCGAAGGTACGCTGAAAAATTCATAAAGTCCTTCTCTCTCTCTCTCTTCTTTCTTTTTTCCTCTCTGCAAACAGAGTCAGAGGAGAGTGAGGTTCACGTCCTCGTGAGAATTTCATGAGAGCGAATTGCGCGCTCTGCTATACGCGATGATACGCTCCGCGCGAAATCCCGCGCCCGCGCGCATAAATATGAGACGCATGCGAGAGAAGCAGTGTACATATGTAGCCGAAACGTGCGTGCTCTAGAATGGCTGATTATGGCGACGTTTGTTTGGCGCCGCGACGAAATGGGATCTGCATGTGTTAGATCGGGTTGTTCTGCGTTAATGTCGTTTTCGGAATTTCTAATATCAATTTGTATTTTTCCAGTTCTTTTTTTACATTTATATAAATATTTCTTTTTCCGTTTTATACAGTTATTATATAAGACGATGAGCTGGACGGTGGCCCTTATCATAGTCCTCTCCATTAAACAGCCTCAAATCTTTGTACTGTCGTTCAATTTCGAGCTCTATATTTTCTCCCGCTCGACAGACTTCTTGATTGTCCTTAGCATCTCCCCAGTCCTTTCTCAGATTCGCGTCAGAGCATTCAAAGCCCTTCCCCAACACTCTAGCCTATATATACCCCTACAAAAAACATTCCAACGAGAGACAGTACTGTGGAATTCGGAATCGTAAACTTTTAATTGTAAGAGAGACGAGTAAGTGTGTTTGCGAGCGCGTGCATGAAATTTCAAACTGCTCTTTACACTTTATTATAGAACCCTTAAGTCTCACTTTAGAATTGTGCAATTTTCACGTCCTAAAATCAACCCATTAAACCACCCATATTCCATACCGACGCATGAGTTTTCGCCATCGAAATCTCACGTCGTCCGCGTTTCTTAACGAAGGTCATCATCCTCAAGCGCTTAGGTAAGCGTCCTCCTACTCACGTGCTTCAAGCACGCACTTGCACACGTGTACCTATCACTTGTCATCTCCTCCGAAGAGATATATATATCTTTAGTGCACGACGATCCTCGCACGCTGAAAACGGCATATTCCGGCGCGCAGGTACCGTGCGCGCGCATGGAAACCGTTTGATCGTCCTCAATACCCTTTGACCCACCATACGTAGTACATGCACACATCGGAAATTTGCATCATCGTCGTGCGGCGCGGCGGCAGCAGCAGCAGCACACGGGAAATGCAATGGAGAGAGAGAGAGCTAGAGAGGAGCATATGCGCACGGCGGAAATGTCGTATCGACCGCTATATGCACGGTACGACTATACGGCGCGTTGATGATGTGTCGCACGCGCGCTCGTTCACTTGCTCGCTCTCTCGGATGCATGGAATTTTACAATAGATACGCTTGGGCATTATGCATCCGCGAGTGGCTTATCCGCAGACGTGTGCCTCTTCCTCCTCGCTGCTTCTCTCTCTCTCTCTCTCTCTCTCTCTCTCTCTCTCTCTCTCTCTCTCTCTCCCTCTCTCTCTCTTTCTGCTTGGTCTTGCACGTTTATGGGGGACTGGGTAACGCCACAAAGGCTCTCTCCACAACTCCGTTTTCAGCAAAAGTACATATATACGATTGTACCAGAGCCAGAGGAGAAGCAGGTGTGTGTGTATGTGTGTATATACGGGAGTTTAATGTACGCAGGCCGACGTACAGTTTGGTGCTTATTTTTCTTTAAAAGAGAGGGTGGACGAGTTTGATTTGATTGTGCGGCCAACTCGCTCGCGTTTTATATGTATATGCACGTCATTATGATTTGATGACTATTCATCGCTGGGGACTTTGCATACAATGCTATATGGTTTATGCAAATGCAAAAATTACGTTAGCACGTTCGATCGTTGTCAACTCGTATATGCCAACGTTAAACAGCTAATTATTATACTGTGAAAAAGAAAAAGTCCCCCCGTACCCCCGACATTCGCATACTTATATTAATTGGGCGCATCGACCGCAGAGAAACAGGCGCGTATCATCCGCATCCTCCCCGCCGCCACTTCACTCTCCCCTCCGCCCGCAAGATCAGATAATTCACGCGGACGGACTTGAAAATTCATAAACTTCATCCTCGAGATTTATCAGCGCCGCCGCCGCCGCGTGGTTGCGCGCGTATTCAAATGAACCTTATCTTTCCCTCCCTCTCTGAGACCCGCTCTTCTCCCTTCTCTCCTCCTGAATAAATCATCGCCGGGCTCGCGAGTGCGCGCGAAACAATGGGGAAAATTGCTCGGGCTTTTAAAAATATACGCGGCTGGGCTATTTTTGCCCCGAAAGCGGGAGGGGTGAGTGAGAGATAACGCGCTCGCGCTGTAAAACAATGAGAAGAAGAGGAAGAAGTAGGGGAATAAGAAGAAGAATAAGAATAAGAGAACAACGGCGATGCGAGTTAATTAACGGAATCCCAACCGCGCGGCGTCGCGACGCATCCCGATCCAATTTGAAAACTCTCGCCGCTGCGGCAGCGTCTCAATTTCGCCGGGCGAACAATCGTCGCGGCCTTTCTTCGTTCCTTTTAAATTGTGTGTGTATATATACAACCTCGGTCGAGTTCTATACATATAAGATTCTTTGTATACTCGGCGGGCTTGAATCGTTAATGGACGGCACGAGCGAGCTAAAAGCCGTTTTGGGTAATTGAAATTTTCGCGTCGCTGCGGCGGCGGTTGCGGCGGTATACTGGCCGAGGGAAATTGAATTAGCGTCGCGGCAGGGGGTGCCGCTTCCGCAGCGGGTAAATACGTAGCACCACCGCCGAGCCTGAGTGTACGAATGATGCCAATTTTTGCGGTCTGGCGAAACAGTTATCGCCCGCTAAAATGCAGTTCCGCCCCCGCGTGTAATTATTATTATTATTTTTTTTAATGGAAAACTGCGATGTTTACCAAACATTTCATACGTGGTGTATAATATTGCGTTCTGTAGAAAACGATCGATAAGTTATGTGTACGAGTTAGAGCATAATATTATACACTATTAATATTAATTGAATGTAATCGAACTCTGATGTGTGTGCTATACAGTGTAGTGTTGCAATATGCTCCGATATGAGATATTTCATTATGTCTATTCCTAGAAAACGCGCCAATTAACGCAATTACTCGAAATTGCGCGTTAGAGGAGCGAGTAAAATATACCTATATCTTCCCGGAAACGCCAAACTCGCGAAAATCCAAGAGCACATTCAAATTACTCACGATTTCCCTCTTCTCAAACTTACTCGGAATGGATCAATCGGAGAATTCGAGCTGAGTGAAACTCGAGCAAGCGGAAAATTTCGATTTTCCCCTATTCTCAGAGCAACGCTAGAATGAGCAACTATGTATAATTTATATTACGTCCTTTATACTCACCATGCCCGTCATTTTACGTGTTTCAGGTGAGGTGATCGGGCAGCGGTTCCAGGGTAATGAGAGCCACGGCGAGCACTTCAAGCTGCTCGAGCGCTCCTCTACCTTCATCCTCATTGGCGCAAGGTAACGTATAGAATCAAACTCATTTTTATGCACCGAATTTTTTTGTATTCTTTTACACCCCTATCCGCGCAAGCGACCCGCGTAAAAATTTTAAGTATTGTCAATATGTTGCTAGGACCATGGACGGAATGTGGCTCATAGATGAGTCATTGCATTGCTCATATATGGGATAAATATCGCCAATATGCTCCCGTACATGTTTCACCAATACATTCTTAAAGTGTGGCCCATGTCTTGGACAAGTACTGCTTTCGGTTATTCGATAAACAACAAATTTATACATAAGTATATGGTCCTATATTATATAGGCGTTACCGTTATTCTGTCCCGAAGCCACTCCACCACCCCCTCCACCACCTCCACCATTCTCTCGCCCGCTTCTCCAACCCATCCACCATCCCCTCTACTTTTCACCGTACAATTCTGTCAAAATTCACGTTATTTTGCTATCTCACCTCACCCACCAGCCCCTCCACCATCACCCTTAACGCAGTAGCACCAGTTTTTATCACCACCATTGTGGTACTATTGTAGGTGCGTTGAGTTTTTGATCTTGTTTTACTTAGGTATTATATATGAAAAATAATGAGAATTAAATGTGATTTTAGAACATGCTAAATTCAGATGAAATTATAAAAAGCTTTTTAACACATATTTTAACTTTAAATAATTATAATATAATGATATAATTTAACTTATAATTTTTACATCAAACGTCGCTATTTAAATTAAATTCCAATAATTCAACAAACAATATTTTCAAGGAAGATAAATTTTAGATCTTTCAGTTTGAAAGAAAACATAGTTATCGACATAACGTATTACATTGTATTTTAAAATCCATTAGTTTAATAACAAACAATAAATTGTATGCTTTAAAGTTGGATTTTATACAATAAATGTTTATCCATTCATTATTTTGGGGGTTGGCGAGCGAAGCGAGCAGGGGATACCCCCTAGTATATATATGTATATATGCGTGTACGCAAGCGAGGCCCTGGAACCACCCGACCATCCCAGTGTCCGATACTTTCCTATATACCCATCCGGTTCCTATTTACCCACGTGTTACGTCACCAGGCGTGCGCCATCTAGCAGCGGCTTCGGAACTACATTATGTATATATAGAAATCCCAAAAAGTACCACTTGTTCAATACATGAGCCACAACACCTTAAGCAATAATGGACTGTTTAAGGCACGAATAGGTGTGAGAGGGGATGTTGGTAACCGTGCTATAAAATATCGTACGACTCTAGTCTTTCAGTAGCCCATGGCACGGTGTGGATTATCACCCTCACTACAACAATGGGCCAATTAAGGCACTAATATCGTAATATACTATTATTGCTTCATATATTTATATTTAATGTAGTTAATATAGCTTACGGAAAACTTGTTTTATTGATACATCGAATTGAGAGAAAATGGATATACAAAATTATTGTAGCACTTAGATGAAGATATGCGGACGAACAAGCCAAAAGTACATTTAAATGTATGCATCAAAGGTCATGACGAGCAACATGTATATGAAATGAATATTAAATCAAATGAAAACGCCGTGTAAACAAGAGCGAAATTTGGACTATTCATCTATTGTCGTATTGTACATTAGTATTCTTATATAAATTATTGGTACATTGTTATTGGTACATTGATATAATTATTCAACTTTTACAATATTGCAATAGAAATTCAGTTATACGCCCTAATATTCAGTGTAAATTCAACATTTTTGATTATTATCTTTGTATACGAACAAGTCGAATTCTATCATTAAAATCAGAGAAAAAAATTTGCCCACCGATAACCCTGCCAAATTGAAATTCCATCGGCATTCTCCCTCTCGTCCGCTTGGAAATAGCTCCGCGCGCTCCTATTACATGATTAGCGCACGCGTAAACGCGCTCTCTCGATAAAAACCCGCCACTCAAACTCTTGCGCTCTTTAGCACGTGTTTTGCCACCCCTCCTCTGCCACCCCCCTTGACTTGCAAATTGCGCAAGCGAAGGCGCAGTGAACTCGATCATCCATTATCGTGGCGCGATTGACGCGCGCACTTGTTGCGTCGCGGGAGTCAGGGAGAGGGAGGGATAGCACTCGCGCGTGTATTATCGATTCGCGTGTTCTCTCTCTATACCGCGCGAGAGTACGAAATTTCGTAAATCCGAGGGAGAAGCAGGGTCGTTTTCAGGATTTCGGTGTGAGAGAGAGAGCGAGTGGGTGAGCCGATGAATGATTCAGCGCGCAGCGGCTTTTAGCTCGATTAGAGAGAAGAGGGATTGGGATTAGATGATTTTTGGTAGTGCGTGGTATTAAAGCGGGATTTCAGTTTCGTTGATGTGCATAGGTGCCGGGGAGTTGATGGCGTACACGAGTATCTGTGTGCTCGTGTTAATTAATTAGCAAAGTGTATACGCGTGGAAAGTATTGAATGAGATGGCCGATGGGATACTACATGTGGCATGTCGACGGAGCCATTTTAATTGAGATGGATAATGCTGAAAATGATCTCAGATTATTTGGGGCTTTTATATGATTGTAATATCGTGCTAGTCACATGTTCTTTCTTCAAATTCCAATTTATAATTATACTCCGGATGTAATGAAGTTATATTGCACCCATCTTGAGACTTGTCCGAGTAAATTTGAAAAATGTGACAGAGACAGCATTTCATAATTGCGATGCCCAATATCCGTTATACTTCGACAGCTGAATCTCTTGTAATATTTTATTTTTTTTTTTTAATAAAGATATATAACGATGAAAAATCCAAGTGATTTGTTACAAAGGAAATGTCAACCGAAGCATATACCCTCAATAATTTACATTTAATGAAAATCCACTGCCCATCAATCGTTAAATCCGCGCTGGAAAAATGCGTTATTCCATTAAAATTATATACGATGATAAAATATTTGTCATAAATTACAGCGATTACAGCGAAAGATTTACATTTTAAAATACCATTTTGCACAATCCCAGAAGGGAGAATATAACGAAGGGATTAATAAAATATTGTCGCTCGCACGCGTGTGTCTATATCTATCTTTATTTCCATTTATCCGCGAATCATCCGAATACACTGGTGACCTAGATCCAGACGGTGCGCGCACGTGTAAACATGAAAACCTCGAGATTCGCGTTAATCTATCGTCCACACAGGGATTTTGCAAGCTTGAAAAGGTCAGCGCGCCGTGGTTCCCGCAGCTCCACAGAGATCGAGCGTGGCACAGAAGGGCTCGTTAAACGCTTTTTCTTAAAACAATCAAGAGAAAAAAAATTACCTCGCAATCCAATTAGCGAGCGTGTACATATATATACGCGAACTTACGACAGACCGCGGCAACTAGGACCCCATATATATACGCTCTTTTTTGCACGCAGCAAAACGTCATTAGCCTAATTGTCGCTGTCTTGTCCCCCTTCCCACCTCGCACGCGCGGCCGCGCTGCACAAAGAGAATTAAACTAATGGACTCTCTCTCTCTCTGGCGACGTCGACTCCTATTTATCTCCCAATTATCCGGCGTAACTTTATTTCGAGAGAGAGAGAGGACAGGCGTAGAGGCGCGAAATTGACTATAATAATTCGACGGAGGGACGCCACTACTACGCCGTCGACGACGACTGCTCAGCTGTAGAAGAAGAACAATTATACGACGTACGAGAGGCCGCGTGCGCGCGCAAATTACAAACGGAATGACAAACTCGTTTCGGCTCTGCGCGCGTATAAAAGGGACTTGCGAGCGAGCGAGCGAGAATGAAGGAGCTCTTCTCTTCGTCTTACGCGCCGACGCGGAAGGAGAGAGACGCGCGCAAGACGCGCACTCATTTGGATTAAGGTCGTAGAGCTTTCGTGAGAGAGGGAGGAGGGGTCTGGAATTATTTTATTCTTTCAATTTAGTCGGCGCTGATGTCAAGAACGCAATGAGAGTCATCGGTGTAATCTTGCAAGCGAAGGAGTAGAATTACGTGTTATAGTTCGCGTTACCGAGTTTTACGTTTCAAATAAGGAATAAGGAGGGAGCTCGTAAGAGGACGTATATTGTAAGTAATTGTTATGATGAAAGGGATTCGCGGAATGGTAACGAGCCTTCCGAAAGTAATAAGCTGAAAATGCATAGGGATTTCCGTGGGGGCTCTCTCCCTCTCGTGACTAATTTCGAAACGAATTTTAACGGTCATATACATGTGTGCCACTTTGTTTTTATTACGGGCTTCCGAGATTTTCCTGCCGACGAAAGTAACCACGGGGTGATATTGGATTCGGGTAAAGAGGTAATGAGTAGAAGCAACAAACGTTAACGCGGTAACTGTACCTGGTTATAGGTATATGTATTGATCAGTGACCTGATGAAATAAAAAGAAAGTGAAACATAATGGAAATTGAATCGTATAGTCTAACAATGTTTTATACGGAGTTCACCTGTATCTGTAACCCTTAATTCTCTCGTAATTATATACGTAATTAATTGTGCTTATCTAATTCAGCATTACCTAAGCTGTATATGAAGTAACAAATTATTATACAAGTAAATAGCATACTAAGTTAGATTTGCATATATAAAAGTTGTGTAAACGTAAAATATAACAGTGTGCATTGTTTGTCGCCCGAACGGACGAATGAATTATGACGGTCGTCAAAAGATTTCCCATTAATTATTTGTACTTCGGTATGATACAATTAATTATTGGCATATATAAAAAATTACAACAAGGATCAATGCATATTACATTGACAAAGATGCGTCTTTTTATTTGCAAGCCACTTATCATCCCGTTTTCATTTCTATTTTCATACGTGATTTTATTCGTACTTGTTCTGGTACTTCGTCCACATGCTCAGCACCTCGCGCATGGGCGTTCGCAAACTTTATAACACTCCCTCGACACAGACAATGATTCCTCGCTTTTTTGCCGGACGATTTAACACCGTAAATATAATGTATACTTGGCGACGCGGAGCTATTATAGAAGCCAAACATCGATTTCGACGATTGCGCTCGCCGTCAAAGGCCCGCCGAAAAAGACAGAGTGTCGCTATTATCTCGTTTGGCTCAATTACGTCCTCCTCTGCGCCGCGCCGCTACTATATACTTCGCATAAATTGCGCACGTAAGTTACCCCATTACTATATGAACTATATACGCTGCAGCGGTTGCGCGCGCACTTGCGGTATCATAAAGTGTATTTGTCGTATAGAACGCGAGCTGCGTCGTGGCGATTCAACTGCAGGGAAAGTTGGTGTAAGCACGCAGAAATGTATGCGTGCGCGTAGTATATTATAGAGCGAGAGAGCGGGGCCTTTATTGAGGTAAGCGATATATCGCAAATCTGCGAAAAAAATTATTGCCACCAAATGGATCAGTTTCCCTTCGTCATTCGAGATATCGTTTATTTCAATAAGGCCCCCGGGCTGTAAAAAAATGTATATATACGTTTGTGTGTCATAGTCTCCCTGAAATTTCGGTTGTTATACAGTCTCGCGAACATCACCGTATTTGACGAGTCGCGTTGAACTCACACGCTGACTTTAAAAATCCTTTCCCATATCGTATAAATCACGCAACGCATGATTTCAGACCAATTATACAAACAATTATACAAAAAAAAAAGTGAAAAAAAAACCATAATTACCAAATGTTTGCGTAAATAATCTAATTATCACTTATCGCCTCTCGTATATTATACGTTTACTCTCGCAATAACACTTGAAGAAGAAAAAGCCACAAGGAACTACTTCACCTGTATATACCCACCACGCCCACCTGTATCCTCTTTGTCCCACTTCGATTACAATTCAATTAACGCTCACTCGCTCGCTCCAGCGTCTCTATGAGTATATACCATATAAACACATGGACACACATACACATAGGTAAGCCACGACGACGTTTGCTCGGGTGTATATATAGTGCGTGCGTGCAACCGGACTGTATCGTCGCGGAAAACGACACACGCTAGTCCAATCTCGTTCCACATCTCGCGAAAGAATGCGAGCGATATATCCTCGACTCGATGGCTTCTCACCCCCTCCCGCGTTTTCCGCTCCCTATCCCCTTATTTTTCTCGCGAGTATACGTATTCACCCCCTATACTGACACGTGTATACGCCTACACACAGATGTATCGATATATATACACACAGGTGTGTATAGCTCGGTGTGTACGTATTCCCAGCCGTCTCGCCTCCGCTTCCTTTGGGGAATAACGCGCGCTCGCGTTGGCGATGTGTATTGTACATATATATACGCACACACATAGACACACACACCTGCATATATACATGCTCGCAGTTGCCGAAGTTATGAGCCACGGACACGATCTGTATTATATACGCGAGCAAAGACGTATGTGTGTGTATGTGTGGGGTCAGCTACTGCCTACGCAAATGGAAGCCGGAGCGAGAAACACATAGCTATGTACGGCTATTAGGCGGCTCGTTATCGTCTAAATTTGACCCTCTCCCCTTAACCGTGATGGGGTAGAGAAGCTGAAGTCTCTTGTGTATATATATAGCCGAGTAACTTATCGCGCGAAGGGAGGGCTGAAAGTCGGGCGGCACGTGCGCGCGTCCGTGACGAATCCGAGTATTGGGGGATGAGGGTAAGTATAAGCGCGCAAATCGGGGAAAACGATCGCGTTAATTTATGGTCATGGGGCGCGCGCGCATTCGGTGCTACTGCTGTGTTTGACTACTTTCGAGTGGTTTTCGCTGGGTGTATACTTATAGGTACATGTGCTCAGTGTGATATTGGGCGATGCGCATCGATGAATTTCGATGTTTATGGTTGTGGGGAGAGGGGCGGGGAAGCGGACAGTATAGTGTTACGGGGATAAGTGGCTGTGATACACGCAGGGGGGGATTTTCCGGTGTGTTTATACGGACGATGATGATGATATATAGATAAATATATTTAATTGAAAAGTTCTATAGGTACTCTTCAAAATTGCTCCACCATTTCAATTAGTGGAAAAAAAATACTAATTTATTATTGAATATTCACTAATAAATTGGTAGTTTTTTCCACTAATTGAATGGTGGAGCATTAAATTTTCAATAATTCAACTTTAGAGAGTAGAAGTGAAAAGTCGTTCACTAGTGCGGATATAAGTGAATATTCACTTATTGAAGCGGAGTGGAATAAAATGTCCACTGATGCGGTGTGATAAATAAATAATCACTAAAGAAATATATAGTAGATTCGCTCGCGTGTATGTTTTTGCACGAGTAAGCGACCTTTCACTTATTCATTTTTAGAGAGCAGTTCCCGCTATTATATTCATTTATACAAATCGCCGCGCGATTTAGATTCAAGTGAAATTTACATGAGGCTGTTGACTGGTGTTGGCAATTATCTTATATCCCCGGAGAGAGAGAAAAAGAGAGAGAGAGATATAACGAATTATATGTGTATATAAGCAATGAAAATATCTTTATTATTGGGCCGAGAGTGACGATTATGTGTCGATGTAACAAGCAACTGCTACCCTCACGCAAATGTGTGTATATTTGTATATATGAGGCGTGTAGGTGCAAAAGCTGCCAAGTCATATTTGCAATAAAGGTGAAAATCGAGTTATCGACTACACGATTCTCAACCTTATGGCAAATGTGAACTTAGTAGAGTTTGCACCTGCTCGCCTCATATATTATGTGAGTGGGTCAGAATGAGAGTGTCGTAAGTCACATATTTATCGATTTGAGATATTCAATGTCAAAGTTTCAATAGTCAACACATTTATACGTACTGCTTTTTTGATTATGATAATAATTAATTAAAAAAGAGCAAGAGGCCCCCTGTTTTAGAGCATCAATAATAATTTCAGTTGTGAGAAATCCGAGTACATCCATATCTAAATTTTTTCGGAAATCTGACCTCTCGCCATTCTCATTCTGACCCGCATATTATTCTAAAGTCGGAAAACGAATTACAGCCCGTGTTGTAACGAAATTATAATATGGAGCAGCGATGGCGCGCATAGTATCCCTACTGAAAAATCTCACCTGAGATCTCAGGTGAGAACTCACGTGAGATCTCACGCCAAAATCTCATGTGATAAGTTTAAAAATCTATGTTTCGAAGCGTTTTAGCCATTTTTTACATTTTTATTTTAGCAGCTCGCGGATCCGAATTTCACCTGAGATTTCAGATGAGATTTTTCAGTAGAGTATATACACAGTTCTATTCCCCGAGAGCCCTGTAAATATGCGCCTATGCATCTCTCTGTCTCTCACCACATACTCCGCTGAAATCAATGAACGCATAGTAAATATGTTAATTAATTAGCCGTGTATGTATGCACTTTTGTATACTCACTAAAAATATACTACGGTCGCTCTCAAAAACGTTTCCCTGCGCATCAGCACCCCACGTCTTATGGAGATCACACATCGTTTCGTATAGCTCGAGACGCGAGAATTATTTTATATTTTTTTCTGTCTCGCATTCACGCGCCGCGTCGAAATATTTGACATCATCACTGACCCACACTACGAGCTTGCGCCTGCACGCGTGTCGCCCCTGACAACTCTGTTTGCAATTACTCTCTACACGCGACATAATTAACCTTATGTATAGGCGCACTGCGAAGCGCACATACGAATCCGCAGGTACGCGCATCACTGCGCGCGTCCCCGTGCACACGCGACACTCTTTGCGCACTTTTATTAATTACCGCGGCTGAGTGAACGAGCAATCGCGAAATGCATTATCGCGTGTTTCACACACACGCGCGCGCACATATACGCACACAGCGTTGTATGATGAAAATGGCGTATTTACAAATTCATGCGAAGTGTTTCGACGTTGTTGCTCTGAGCGCGCCGTCCCCAGCACTAATCCTCTTTTCTTGGCCATGCCGCCTGCGTATTTGAAGCGTGTATTTACCTATATTACGTATATATATGTGGGCACATAAAGCCCGTATGAAATTTTCATTTACCAAGCTTGTCTTTTCTCGTTTCAGGAACGCCATCTACAACATAAGCCTGCACGACCTCACGGAAATCGCTGATCAGGTGAGTTTTTGCCGACGCTTTTCTGTGTCATTTTTAATCATTCAAGCGCATTGTTTATGTAAAAAGGAAGAGGTGATAGTGGATTCGCTTGTTATGCAAGCTTTTTTGTCGGTCTCTTTAACGGGGCTTGTAATGTGCTGTTTGTGTCAAACAAATGAAAAAGTTGGCGCTTAGCGCTTAGCGCGTGTGTATGTGTGATATTATATAAAAGCCCGTGGAATATAATGGAACGCAAATTTGCGGATTTATTGCAAAACACGATAAGTTTGCGATATACATTATACAACTTCTAAAAGTTATAATTAGTTTTAGCTCCCCCAGGTCAGCGCGCGTATATATTTTCATATTAATTTCAAACAATTAGACGTGGCTATATGCTTAACGCGCCGCGTTGACGGTTCATACATATAACATATTATATAAGCGTAATATATTTACCCCAGCTCAGCGTCAGCGTAGCTGTGCACTTGACATGGGGTTAAATAAAAAAGAAATTAGCATTTTTATACTCAACTTTTCAATAATGGTTATATCCCAGTGATGGATTTCCTTCCGAATTGGATTATAACATAGATTCTACTTTGATAATCGCATCATGCTCAAATGTGGCATATAGAATTTTTCAATTTCCCGAGGAAGGAGAAGAAGAAAAAAATCCATTATTTCCTATCCCTGAATCCAATATTGAAAATCACGCTCACTCTCTCTCCTCTCCTGAAAATCAACTTTTCTCCTTTCTCGAAAAATCGCGACCTATCTATTTCTCTCTTCTTCTTCCCCTCGCTCCATTCGCAAGAACCCAGGCCTGCGTGTCATTATCAATCATACTTCAACATCGCGCGAAGGAAAAGAAATTTCTTCCCTCCCTCGTCCCGTGGGGATCTGCCAAATCGCGCAGTTATTATCGAAAGAGAAGAAAAGAAAGAGAGAGAGGGACCTTTCAGGGAAAACTTTGCGCGGTATCCGACGTCGCGCGCTAATCAAACTTTAAAGTCTCCCGGGAGAAACTTTAAAGGACTTCGTTCTTTCTTTTTTCTCTCGTCTCTTTTTCGCCAAAAACTTAACTTTCCGGTCGTGTGCCTACTCGTTTTACTGGAATAGGGAGAGGCAAAAGGAGCAGATGCAAAAGGGACGTGCTGTTTCGCTCACCGGACTCGTATTCATTTGATGGCCAGATGTATATATACTTATTGCGAGGAGTCGTCTCGTAGTCGTTAGGTCCTTTTCCCTTTTCTCCTTGGTTCTCTCTCTTTTTCTCGCTTTTCGCGGCCGAGTTATTAAGACGCCGGGCAGCTGCTTGCTCGCGATTTTTACAGCGCAATAAGGTTTTCGAGACTCAAGCGCTTGTGAGAGAGAGAGAGAGCTGTGCGCTTCCGGTTTTATGGACAGCCGAGGTCTTGTAGTGGGTGTTTATTATTTTCTGGGAGTAAGGAGCAGGCGGGAGAACGAGCGCCGTTGTAAAGCGAAGGGTGGATGATAAAAGCGGGAATGAAGTTACGGGTCAGCTGAACGCGCGCGTGCTGCGTTTCAGTGCGCGGGACTAAATCTTTGGAAAAATTTAAGGGTGATTGAAATATTTGAAATTCCGGGATTTTAGAATGCTAAAAATATATATATAGCATAAGGTAGAGAAAATACTTATTATCGGTGTACACGGGGTGCAATAATTTTAAGCGAGAGTAATTTCGTTCAAATTTGTTTGCGAGAATAACTATAAAAAAGAAGAAAAAAAAATACAATTTCAAGATTTAATGAAAAAAAAAAAACATCCAAGACTGCTTTTTAATATACCTATACCGCTGAACGAGCAAGTGAACTATTTGCTTCTGCTTTCAATATTTTTAAGTGACGAATCTTTCTTTTCACCGTCACTCTCGTCTCTCTCTGTACACGTCCCGGGAACTCTATAAACTTAATTTTCCTCCCTCTTCCCCAGCGCGTTACGGTTAATTATAGGCGAAAAACTGAAAGCCTCGTTCTCTTCTCTCCTTCCGCTCGGCGAAAACTTTTTCTCCCCTCCGTCCCCCCTGCCGCGCCGCTAAAAGTGCGTAATAGTTGTTTAAAGTAAAGCCAATAAACTTAAATTAGAAGGAGCAAATTTCAGGATGAACTGAAATCGAGCTTAATGCGCTGGAGAGGCACAGAGAGCGCTCTTAAGCTCTTTGATGGGTTGAAATGAGGAGGCGAGAGGGGAGGAGGGCAGTGCGCGCGAGTTATCACCGCTGCCGCGCGCCCGCCTGACAGTCATTAAAGGGTTAAGAGCATTAAAAAGTTATTGCCGGCTGACTAGAGAGCGCGACGACGCTTGTGCATATCATATATATATACACACACGTACGTAAACTTTTCCGAGTATAGTTCTTCCTCATTCTGCTGTATATAGAGGTGGTAATTAATGATGAAGTCCAGATTTTTTGCCGACACTGTAAAGATTGTAGAAACGTTGAAATATGAATTCACACGAATATTTTTTGAATTTTGTTTTTTTCAATTAGGGGCGATGACCCAGTGCATTGGGACGAAAAGTCAAGCTATCAACATTATTAACGTCATAGAAATATTAATATTCTAGCTCTATCTGCTCGATGAAGTTGTCGAGGTCAATATTTGTTTTCAGAAATGGCAGATTTTTCGAAAGAAGGTGCAAGAGTGACTCATTAATTCATATAACTCTATTATTAATTGGATGAATAATAAGCGTCAGTTTTACGAGCAACTATTATTGATTGTACACAAGCGTCAGTTACTTCATGTTCAATGATGCATATACGCCTAGTCCACTCTTGAAAAAACGATGGCCGGAATTTGTAAAGCATTTAAAGATTAATTTGAAACTCGAGTATTTATACCTAGTAAATATTTAAAATAGAATAAAAACATTTGATTTTTTGCTTAAAAAGGGTATCTAATATATTCCACTAAATAAATCATAAAAATGGCGTCCTTAACGTGAAAAACAAAATCGTACGCGTGAAGTGCGTTTGAATTTTACTGGTGTATTAAAAAAAACTCCTAAGAACTTATATCATTTCGTGTATATTTATAGAAATAAGTTCATAAATAACTTTATAATTAATATGAACTTGTTTGGTTCCCAAAATAAGATTCGACCGTCCGAATATTAAATTACTGGTCGGAGTGTTTGTAACGCAAATGCACCTTATGATTAAACACACCTTTAACAAAGCAAATTAAGCCATCGACCAAGCTGCAGTCAGGTGGCTGATTATGGTGTTGAAAGTTTGGCAATTATAAAGTGTTTATGGTAACGGTTGCATAAGAGCTCTGATTGCTAATACGTCAGAAAATTTAATTGAACACAAACTATTTTTTTTTTTTTCAATTTTCAATACCTTATTTTTTAGTGTCAAATTATTCATATAGTTATTTATACAAATACATTTATAGACCAATTTTCTTTATTCTCATCTAAAAGGTCGGTCTGTTCTAAAAAGAAAAAAAAACCACAAAATTTTCTCGGTATAGAGTAGACTGCGTCCACACTTCAATATTGAGGCCAAAAAACGGTCACCCTTGTTATCGAAAATAACTCGTCGTTTTCATACCCCGCGAACAAGGAAACAAAATTGCGGCGCGTATACACGCGCTTTAACCGGACTGACAAACCGCACGCGCGCTTTTATAAACGCCTGTCGCGACATCGCGCGACTCGGACAATCACCACATTTATTTTCATCAAAAAAGAACAAAAAAAAAAAAGATTTAAAAAATGAAAAAACTGTATAGCAACAACAAAAACATCATCAACCGTGAGCGAACACGACGCTTAAAATTCCTATAATATCAATTTGATAGAATTGTCACCTCGATCCCGCGGTGAAAAATTGCTTTTCGCCCCGAAAAACTGCGTGTCGCCCACCCCCCAAAAGAAAATACATATACAGGCATACAGTAGATAATCGATCTATACGCTGCAGTCCCACTCAATATTTTTGCGGTCGTGCCAGCCCATAGCCTCGTACGAGCGCGACCACGCGTGTGTATCGGATTTTACTTTTCGCCACGTATCGCCTTTTTTTTTATCGATGGGAGAGAGAGCTCCACACAAACAGCATCACGAGCGATATGTACGCGCGGTTACCGCCGCGTGGCGCGGGATGATAAATCGAGTGCTCGATTACGGCCCGATTTCACAAATGTCGAGCGCGCGGCAAAAAGCGCGCGGATGACACATGAGGGTGGAGAGAAAGATTTTTTCGTGAAAAATTGCATCGAAGCTTAGTGTGTGCAGCCCCTCCTCTACAGCACCGACACGTTTTACGGCCAAATAATTAGGGCTGAGTCGGCGGGACGTGTATACACACACACACATACATGCTCGGATTGAAATTCGAATGGGGCGGAATATGAAACGAGGAAAGCGGCTATGCTGCTGCTGCTGCAGCGTTTGCATGGGTGGGCGGAGAAAGCTGCTCTCCATGTGTGTATGTCTGTGTCAGTAAGGAATGTTTGATCTGGGTTCATACAGAGCTAAACCGCGCACGAGCTCTCAGGGAATAGTTCGAGCCAGCAATTATTTAAGCTGATGTATAACATTAGGGGCTAAAAAGTTTAGTCAAGGTACAATATTTTAGTCCAGTGGTATCTTGGGACCGGGATCGTTATTGAATAACCTTTATAGATATGAAAATAAAATACTTTTTCAGAAAGTATAATTTATGTTTAGGTTAGTTTAAGCTTTCGCTTTATTTTTAAAGCTCCATGTGACAGATGATACCGTTAAGTCAAGTAGTACCGTTAAATCGTATACGTATTGTATACACTGCTATATAATTCCTCGATTCCCTTCGTTCCGCATTATATTTTAACGAAATTGATACCGTATGACTTTATTTCAGGGAAATCCAATACTTTATTGTATATACATTTTATGATTGCCAATGAGCACGAAAAATCTCTCTCTCCTCATTTACCCGCTCGTCACGAAATCACTGCGCGCAAAAACGCGCGCGTAATATACCTATATATATGAACAAATCTAATATAATACTTTTAGCCTGCCGTGCTAAACACAGAAACCAGACTGGAGTCCACATTAGTGTACAACGCACGGCGCAATGTGGAGCTGCATAAAGCTGTCAAAAAAGGTACCTGTTTTGACAGTTTCACACGCCTATCATTTCACACTAATGTGGATGACAGCCTTCTAGTTTCAGTTAAAGATTTTAGATCTAGTCTGGTTCCCCTGATTTCAGACTAATAGCCTATTTAAAAAAAAAGTCACACAATAGATATAAAAGTATTACAGATTTGCTCATTATACATTACAATTAAACGACCGCCACAACAACTACTCTATAAACTAACCGTTAGGCATGCACGCGAGCGTCTACATCCGCAACTACGTCAATTCGCGTCGCTCCCGTCGGATCCATTCCTCGTCAACGTTTCGCGCACCGCGCGCGCTATAACGAAACCGTCGCCGCACCATCTATATACCCCCCGCCCCTAACCAACCGTTACATTCCAACGGTGCAGTGCCAGCATCCGATAATGCGCCCGCGTTTATTATAAGAGACCTCTCTCTCACTACCCCCTTGCTGCTTGCCAGACACCCGCACCGACATACACACACACGCGCAGTTTGTAACGAGCTAGGGGCAATTAGGCGGTCGGGCACGTTTCGCGATGCCGGAAATCGTCGGTACACAACGTGTGTGTGTATATATATGTATGTATAGACGCGACGCGACCAGCTGTATACAGCTGCATTACAGTGTGGCTAACGAATCCGCGCGCGCGAAAATCGCGCGGCACAGCGGCAATCAGCGGGCGACGGTCGTTAGCGTGATTTCTTGGCTTTCCTATACTGCTACGCTACTGTGTAGTATGTGTGTGCACTGGGGGAAAATTCGATGTCGGATGAAAGCGTCGCAGTAGCGTATATATTATCGACAACAGCAACGATCGTTCCTCCTTTTTTTGGCACGCGCTGTACCTATATATAACACATATCGGTATACGTGTGTGTATGTGTAATCGCTGAAGCGATGCTGCAGTCGAGAACGGCTTTTGGCTGTGTTTTTTCACGCGCGAGGACGATTATATTGTAGCGGCAGCAGGGAATCGATTACCATCGCGCCGTGGATGGACACGGAGATTATATACGAGAAAAGCGCGCGACTGAACGCGATCAGACGGGCGATTTTGCGTGCGCTACTGCGCTTCTTTTTTTTTTTTGTCGTGTGTGCATCGATGCTGAATGTATATTTGGGAGGAACGGAAGAGCGAATGTTACATGGGCGTTTGCTCGTAAGAATGAAAATTTTATCGTTGAAAAAATTCGTCGTGATTTGATCGTGTTATATATATACAATTATATATATTTCTATATGAATTATATTCCGGCATATCGAGAAAATTATTGTCGACAATGTAATTTAAGAATTCGGTCGCGTTAAATGTTGAAACCCCGATGTACTCTGCAATAAAGTCGACTAGCGTATATTCATATCGTAAAGGGTTCAGATAAAAGTTGAACATCCATGTACACACGTATCCTCTATGAATATTAAAAGCTAGCGCAGCGACGGTTGTCGTGTATGTTTTAACTTGTTAGTGTCGAAAGTTCATAAAAAAAAGATGTTATTTTTTCACATTGATCATTTCGATATCCCGACAAAGGGTCTACCTATATATCTATTATTCCGTTCAGCGAAAAGTTAACGTATGAAAATAATTCAGCCGTGATCGATCTGATCCTTACTCGCAGGATCAAACGCGAACTATGCGGATATACTTAATCCTATATCGCTAAAAGGCCGCACGCATGATTCGCACAGCTCCCAATCTCAGTATTCTATGCGTTCTAACAATGGTGAATACGCTGTTATATATCTCTGGTGCTGGTAACAGGTAGGGTGATAAAGAATGCCTTGTCGAAAGCCTGCGTGATGCCAAACGATTCGAAAAAAACAGCACGAGAATCAATGCCAATTTTGTTTTCTCTTTGTTTTTGTTTTTTTCGGAATCCAACGAATTTTTTTAAAATCTGAAAGCTTCGTTATTCGTACATCGCGCTCGCTGCCTTTTTATGCTACATACATATACGTTCTTTCACTGGAACCTATATTTGTAGCTTAACTTTAAAATCCTTTCCAAATGAATACTCGAACATCCGAATATGTGATGCAGCGTGTTCGTATTATCACTTGAGGGGGTGAGAGGAGCAAACCAAAGTGAAAGATCGCTCGGCGCACTTTAATCCCCGCCATACATGTACGTTTGAACCACGGCAAGATAGAAAAATGCATTAAACCTCGGCTTCTATACGCTTCACACGCGTTCGTCATATATATAGGACTGCCAAAGGCTTGCGTCGCTCGCGCAGCCGCCCATTAAGCGCGCGGCAGCTATAGCGCACTCGCTATTCCTCATGCCGCTAATACACTTTTTCCACCGGCGTAAATTCCTCCCAGAGCGCATTATATATACGCGCGCTGCACAGAGAACCTGTTAAAGCAGCAGCAGCAGCAGCAACGACGGCGGAAGCAGCGCATGCTTCTCTCTTCCTTATCGCCTGCCTCCGTATGTATGCCCGCGCGCTTGCTCGCACACACGTACATACATATACACGTGGGGGTCGAGAGACGCCTCAGGGGAATGCTAGAGAGACTAGCTATATAGCTGAGAGCGAAAGAGAGAGAGAGAGCTATCCGAGCATAGCGGGGCAAAGTAACGGTGAGGTCTGCGCCTGCCTGGGCGACCGTTGCACTTGACTCGAGGGTGTCCCGGCCGCGTGCGTGTAGAGGAAGAGATACGTGTGTGTATATTCACCTGCCGCGCAGAGCAAGAGAGAGAGGATGTGAGAACGAGACCGAGAGAGAGGGATAGAGGAAATCTCTTGAGAAGTGCAGCGCGCGCGATTGTTGCGCTGTGTAAGCCAACGGTTGTTGCGCGGATTTTTCGAGATGCGGGTTGGATTGTGCGTATATATATGTGAGTGTGAGAGGATCGAGGTTTTTATTTCTGCGCCGAGGAGGTTTTGAGGTGAAAAGGAGGCGGTTTAATGGTTATGGTGTTATAGGGTGTCGGTGCCGTTTTATTAGAGGTGGAAATCCATTAGCGGCTGAGCTTTTATTAGCACTTTAGTAACGTAGCTGTGATGTGGATTCGTATAATTCGACAGATATTCGAAGATATATATTTGAAATTTGACAGTTGCGAGGTTGTCACGTCACTTACGTATTGATTTCGATATGTGATATTGATTGAGTGATTAATTTCTTGTTACACGTGTCCGGATAAATTGTCAGCCGCCGCATGTATTGCTCTTTTCTTGTCACAATTGTAGAATATGTATCGACAGCGTCAACCTCAAACTTCAAAATTCGTTATATGTTTATATACACAACAGAGTATAACTTTTACGTAGCTTGTTTATTATTACTATTTGCAATATTTATCGCGCGACTGATTGTCAATAGAATCCGATGAAATTGTCAGCCGCGGCATGTGCTACTTTTCTTGCCGAAATTAGCATCGACATCTTCACCCTCAAACTTCGAAATTCTCGTTATGTACATTATATTCAACACAGTACTTTTACGTATTTTCTGCTTGATTTCTCAACTATTAATCAGCCGGCATTTGACGCAAACCAATAACAAGTTTATTACTTTCCAAGGATCATATCCGTTCTTTTAATTTTAATTTGAACCCCATGACATCAACAAGGATGGCCGAAAATGCTATGGTTATACCACAACTGCCTTTACCACAGTATATATACAATACAACTTCGCGTCCTCCCACCTATATATACTTTGCAAAACTCCAGCCGAGCAGTGGAGCACTTTGACATCGACCAGCCGCGTCGTGCGCAAAAAAGAGTAGTCCGCGTCGTCACTCAAAAGCGCAAGCCAATATATCCACAAACCTGCCGACCGCGTGCGACAGCAGTAGCGCACCCGACCAAAAAAAACTCACACACACACACTTCGACTCTTGGCCGCCGCGTGCTATATTTGCTTAGCCTAATTAATTAACCACGCGGGTGGCAAAAAACCAGCGTGATGCTCTCTCGCGTCGTTTGATTAAATTTTCCACGACCGCGAGAAAAAGAGAAAGATATCGCACACTTTCGGAGAATTAATCAGAGGGTAGACGCGCGTGCGCGCGCGACTCTTTTTCTATCGCCCACTATTGACTTTAATTGTTGCGAGTATATATGTATATATACGCCATGGATGGAACCATAGTGGTAAAGGTGTACGAGGTGACGCTCTTTCTCATACCGGAAAAGGAATGGCTTGGAATAACGCACTATATGCACATGTTAGAAGACGGACCATATACACATACACAGCTCCGAACGGTACGCTATATACATATATAAGAGATATATATCGCTGCAACAGGGTTTCAAATTCTCAGGGCGGCATTGCGGATGTGTGCGTATAGAAGTGAACGGGCCCTCGACGTATGCGGGTTCCCGCGCCGCCGGTTTATATTCGGCGCGTGTGCGTATATAATACGTAACGGAACAGCGCGCTATCTCTCTCTCGCGAATCACAGGCGTTGGGAAATCTCTCCGACACGGCCACACACACTTTCGCGGATTTTCTCCTTAGTACGAAATTTCAAAGTGAGGCTCCGCACAGACACACACATATATATTCTCCCCGAAGTCAAACTTCACTCGAGGAACAGTACCTACGTGTTTGCATATATGTATAGGAGACGAAAGAGAGCGTAGATGAAATATTCGCGATAACGGACAGTGCTGCAACCTGGCGCAAGAAGGGTATATATAGGATGGTTACTTATATATACATATACCACTGGGAGGTAGACTGTGCTCGTGCGCGCCTAATTAGCGGCACGAAATGGAAGGGGGGCGAAAGCACAAAGGGCTCGAGGACCACAGAGATAGTGCAGGCGTCTCGCCTCACCTACTGGCCTGTTAATAAGTAATCGGCGAACTTCCGAGACTGTCGAACGGGTAAGAGGAAGACCAACTGAGAGTAGACAGGTCGCACCGCGTGAGTGAGAAGAAGATTTCCCGCCGCGAGAGACCTCCGCTATATATACACGCTGTACGTCTAGGTACGGAAGTTGTTCTCCGCAGTGAGGATTTTGGTCGCTTTGACAGCTCAGTCTTGTAATTTGAAATTTTGGTGGAAAAAGGAGAGGACATCATCATGGGGCGAAATTAATTTCTTTGCGTGTAAAGTGGACGTTTCACTCTCGCGTAAGTGACACACACACACTCTAGCTGCATATATTGCTACACGCTCTAAATGAGAGTTCTTTTACGAGCGGGCGGGAGTCTCTCTCATTTGGCCCCGAGTAAATGCATTTTTTATACCCAACGGTAGCTCCCGTAGTAACTTTTTCTCATACCGAATTTCGCGCGCGTGCACGCGTAGTAAGTACTCGCGGTTATTGTCGCTCATCTCTCCTCTCGGAGATGTGATGAACTTTTCGTACATAGGTACCATACGGAGAGATTTGCTTGTCGCGTCTGTGCAGTGATAATATGCGCTCAGAAGTGTATGTATCGTACGTAAAAGTTGTGCGGAACGAGAGTTATTCAATCTTTTATCAATAAAATGTGTAATATACATTCATCGTCGTTTCTCAATTAACCAAGAGCTTGATTACACAGCAACCCTTTATACAACAAACGTCACTCGTCAGCCTCCCCTTGAACAAAAACAATTCCAAATCGAATTTCTCTTTCACGAGAACGAGAGTACGCCGTGGAACAGGTATCCGAGCGCGTATATACACCGCATAAACGTACTGCAGCCAGCAGCACGACACACATAGAGGTTCGCTCGCTCGCTCGCGCATATAGTGAGAGGCGGCTCTGACCGGTCATTCACTTACCGTCGGGCGTAAAAAGCCCGCGCCGACCCTCTCTATCTCTTTCGTCGCCGTACTTTATAGCGTCGTCGGTGAGGCTGACGTCCGCTCGAGTCCCCCCCTCCTCCTCTCTACCGCAGCTTTCGCGTGTACGAGAGAAAGAGAGGAGGTATCGAGAAAGGAGACGACTAGCTTCGAGCTGCACTATATATATGCACATAGCAGCACAGCGTCTACGCGAGACTGTATGTCTATACAGTTTTCACTGTGACACGGATGCTGTATATATAATATGGGTTTTGGCATTATGAAGAAAAAAGAAAAATTATGAAAAAAATTGTTTCCGGGGTATTATAAGCGTATTTTTGTCGTTTGGCATACATTTTTTTTCTTTTATCCCGGCTGTGTGCCACGAGTATGTACAATCGAGATACCGATTATCGCTTTTATGTATAGGTATACGTCGAATGATGAAATAAAAAATGGTGGAAAAAAGGCGGGACGCGCGTATGCAACTGTTATCGTGCTATGCGCAAAAAAAAAACAAACAAAAATAAATAACGTCGATGCAGTGCCGCGCCCTCTCGCTTCCTCGATTAATATTCCTTGTCTGGGCGCGAGGCGTGAAAGCTCTGACGCGCGGGAGTGAAGCGTTAATCGCGCGCTCGGCGTTTTATCGGATAACGGGACGCGGGGGCGATGTATATTTGCGGGCGGGCTTCGATTGAACGATTTTTTGAATAATCGTACCGATGGCGCAAAACACGTCAGTTATTATTGGTTGGCAATTATTACTCGACATGTGTTATATGTATATATAGTATATATGCGAACAATAAAGTGATATATGCGGTATCGTCGGGACCCAATTTCTCTCATTCGATTTTGAATTTTAAGAAAAAAAATATCTTTTGACACGCTTGAAGAGATTTTTTTCTTCTTAAATTTAAAAGTGTCGCAAAACAATAAAAGGTGCGATTTGGTAATAAGAGCTGCGACAATTTTTTGGATTCTCGTTTTGGATGAAGTTGTAATATATCAGTATTTTTCATGCCTATTCGACTTTCAACTTGAAACCCTTATAACTTTTGATGGAATCAACATTTTTTAATTTTTTAGAAGAGGAATTAAAGTTCTTTTTTTGAAGTTTAAATTTCTTTTTTGATCTTGTAAGTTGACAGATTTTAGAAAAAATAGCTGACTTTTAAAGAGAAGGACTTTTTTGACTATTTTCTCAAAAACTAGAATCTGTCGCAAAAAAAATGATACCATATTTAGCGTGCAGATATTTTTTTTCTTATATTTAGTAAAGCTCAAAAAACAAGAAAAACCTTGTCCCATGAG